>BJCM01255781.1:0-11516 GCA_018326385.1 Flaveria bidentis
TGGTTGGTGATGATGTTTAATCTTTTATATATTTTAGAAAACTTTAGAAGTGATTGTGTCAAGCCTGCATCATGTAAACCTTGCGCAGTCTCTTTTTAATAAAAAATCTTTTAAAAAAACAAATACTCTGTAGATATTACTATCTATGCGTGATCTATGTGACGCAAAAAAATAGGTTAAGAAAGAAATTTTCACAAATAAAAACAAACACCCTTTTAAAAAAACTTATTATTATTATTATTATTATTATTGGAGACGTGAAAGTGAGAGAGAAGATAGAAGATTGGATGTTTGATAGGAGAAAATGATTTGTGAGGGAACACTAAGATAAAATTAGTGTGAAAAGTGTCAAAATCCTTTTAAACTTTAAAGGTCCCGAAAGCCACTAGTATCGAGAGATAAGGGGCACATGCTAAGCTCCCAACAATGTGATACGATAAATTCAAAATACCGTGATAAATTGGTAAGACGATAAATTGCTCCCCAAACTCCTTTTTCCTCGGGAAGTAATAAGTATGCATTCCACGTTCGTTAAGACTTCAAAACCGACCATTTCAAATTTTATATTTTTATATTTCTGAGTTTCTAATATTAAATTCCTCATAGATTTGGTGGAATATATCTAAAATGTCCAATTTGTTCATTAAAGCATTCGTGATCATCTAACTGTTTAAATTACAATTGTTAAGATTAAGCAATGATTATTAAAACTAGTCTATACCTCATATTTTGATTTGCTTTATATAAGAGTTGAGAAAAAACTCGTTGAATGACGAATAATTATTTAAATATAAACAAATATTTGGAGGTTGGCCGTCCACTCCGGCTAGCCCTTGAATTTAAGAGATAGGGTGATTGTCATAAAAAAAATTTTTTTTGAAAAGTTAAAGATGAATGACGAAAACATTTAAAGAAATATTTAATGAGTAACAAATTATTTTCTTTAACTCTCTTACAACCTCCTATATTTTTACTTGTGGTTAGTTTTAAAATTTGTTATACGCGTCGTATAGCTCTGTGTGTCGTATATGTGTTCATATAAGGTTATATGAGACGTATAACCCTATATGTGTTGTATAGAGGATCATATAGAGCTATATGAGACGTATAACTCTCTGACAGCCCCTGAATATACATCATTTTCAGTGTCTTAGATCTTATACGTCACGTATGATGCTATACGAGACGAATAGGGGGTGACAATTTATAATGTGAGACGCATGTATTCTATATATTAGGACCCTTAGATAGCTGGACTACCCTAAACAAAAACTTTAGCGAATAATAGTCAAACTACCATTTCCTTTTTCGAATTTCTAAAAGTCCTATATGTTAGTTGTTAGTGGGTATTGAACCTATGACTTTCTTGTTATACACCAAGTTGGTTACCACCACACAAAAAAGGGTGGGGCAATAGTCAAAGTACCCTAAATAAAAACTTTAGTGTAGTTGGTCTTTTGGTCCAATTCTATGACAGTGGTTTGGATTTTATATTTTTATGGTTTTAGGTTAAAACCGACTCAATAAGAATTTTCATAGTGGTGAGTATCTTTATTTATGATGTTTTCGGGTGAGTCAGACTTAAAACATCAAAATAATAAAGACGGTTCACGGTTGGCATTTTATTTTAGGAAGACTCACTTGGATATTAGGGGTAGTTTCATACATCAATAAAACAAATAAAAATTGTAGTAATCAAATATTAATCCACTACTAAATTATTTCAAGAAATAGAACTAACTGAAAATCCTCGATCAACAAGCTTTTGGTCTAATAATATGAAAACGTTAAATGTATAAAAAATATAAAATCAAGAGTGCGTTATAAATAACATTTAAATAAGAATACGTGTGTCAGTTGTCATGTAGTCATGTACCATACAAACTGAAAATAAATAATATAGAATAATAAAAGGAAGTCGAACTTGCAACTAAGATTCAAGGAAAGGTTTAAGAGAAGAAGTAACAAATGCTAATAGAATCTTATGGAATGTTCAAGGAAAAAAATAGAGTACGTTTTAGCCTAATATTCTATTTAATGGGATAGTATCATAAACTATTAACAAAGAGTATAGTTCATTCATTGAGATGCTCTATTTGAGTTGCTCATAAGAGAATAGGGTATTTGTTTGATTCTCAGTTTTTTTATACACATATATTAAAGCATATTTCACTACAAAATTAGTTCTTAAGTAGAAAACAACATAATGCAATTGTTTGTATCGTCTGAGTTAGAAAACTATTAGAGTTATGGTTACATTCATTTTTTTATTTAAACAAGAATTAAGCTAGAAACCCTTATATCACACAAGTTAAGTTAAATATTATTAAAGCAAATATTAAATTGTCACTAATAAAGATTTAATAATTAAAAAAGAAAAACATGAAATAAATTAATTTATTAGGTGAAGAAAAATATAAGAAAAATAAATTTTAGTTATAAGGATTAAAGAATTAAGAGAGAGAGAAAGTGAAAACAAACTTATTTATTAAGTTATGATAGAAAAAATGAAAAAATAAATGATAACTTACAAAATTGTGACAAATAATGCTATTATTTATTGGTTACTAAGTTAGTATTCCGTGTAATACACTAGTTTTATAAATAAAAATATAAAATAGTTAGTAATTAAAATTTATGAATTAAGTACGATTAAATTACATATGAGTAAAAATTTTAAATAATAAAATGATGGTATCATCCTTAGACTATTATTTTTAATATTTTTTTTCTTTAAGAAAAGTTTAAACATTTTATTTCAAAACCAACTATTTTCGAAAGAGTCGTTTTAAAAATTGTCTTATTATAACTTTGATTTTAATTATTGTCTTATAAAAAAGTACTTTTTTAATGTAGGTTTTAAACTATTTCAAGTTTTTTAAAAAGTTTGATGTTTTACAAAAAAAATATTGTACAAAAAATTATTTATTTAGAAAGTGTATTTATAAAAAATTGTTTTCTTAATTTATAATAAATATTTCTAAAAATATAAAAATTTAAATAATGTCATTAATTAGTTATGAATATAATTATTTAATAGGAAAGAGAAATAATAACAGTTATAATTATATGCTCTAGAATCATAACATGTGTTGAAAAAAAAACTTCTTTTATTTATATAGGTTGTATATCGATTCTCATGGTATTTAATTTAAAGTGTTTACATGTATAAATAAAATTTTGCATAAGAACAATGAAAATAAATCATGATAATAAAAGTAAAAAAAACACGATTAATATTTTATATGTAAAATTATACAAGACATGATTTTTTGTGTTAGGGATATTGCCTCTTATCTTCTAAAATATCTTATTCTCATCTTTTTTTTCCTTCTCTTTTCTCTCACACATATGTATATGCATGCACACACATTGGATTCTATATGATCTAAAGGATTTGGTTTACATACATTCACCACTCTTTTCCATGAGGTCCCTATCTCTTTGCATGTTCAAGTATGAATAAGAGGACCACAAAATTCATCATTATTTTCTGAATATATCTTTAAGTAATCATTGAATTAAAAAAGCAAAAGTTTTTTGTTATTTCATCATCTATTACATAATATAACCATTTTTAATTGTTTTAAAAATATGCATTCTTTGCTTGTGCAATGTACATGTATCAACCAGGATATTGAAAAGGGCGCTTAACAAAGATGATCTATATTAGAATACTTATGAGTTATCCAAAGAAGATACTAAAATAGAGAAAACTTAATAAATCTAACGCGATTTATTTTTCTATTTGTTACACCATGTTTAGCGTTTAAGTTTGTTATTTCAATTGTCGGTTTAGTATATAAATTAAATGAGTAATTTCAGTTATCAGTAAAACTTACAAATATTATAGAATTTTGTGTTTGATCTCTTTATATTGGCTTTATAAGGATCCGTAAGTGGTAATAGAAATGAGTGATAAATTCTTACCTAGATCAATAGATAAAGAAATACACCTTGGATCAAGGCATGAAGATAGTTATAAGTCTTTATTATCATTCAGGAAAAAAAATGCTACAACTATGGTGAAAACACACGCCAGAAAAAAACATATTGAACTAATGCAACTAGTGCTGATTTTAACAATATTAAAACAAATTAGTATAAAAGTCGATTATAAAAAAAAATACTATTTTTGGTAAATGGGTTTTACCCAAGCAAGTATCATAAAGAATAAAAGATGTACAACCGAAAAGGAGGAATACCCCTTGAGACAACCTCACTCACAACCATGGTTGTAAAACTCGTTAAACGTTACTAGGTTGGTCGACAGGGAAGTTGCGAGTACTCGGCCTAGGCGGAGAGTACTCGGATGTGATTAATAATAATAAATTAGCTTTTTAGAAATTATAAAGAGTAAATTACAATTTTAGTCCTTGTCGTTTAACAAAAATTACGGTTTCAATCCAATATTTTTTTTATCTGACAGTTCAATAGTTTCAAGGTTTGCTTCAATTTCAACCTACACCACTAACTTCGTTAAAATTTTCTGTTAATTTAGTATGAAATGACAAGTTTGCCCCTATCATTAAAAAATCTAAATAACAAAATTTCACCCTACACCATATATTTAAGAGTAAAATTTTCTGTTAAGTTAAAGAGATGAAGATGGGTTGTGATGATGAGATTGGGCGGTGGTCGCCACCGGTTTATGGTCAAGCTTTGACCGCCGGCCATCACCACACCAAAATCACTAGTAGCATCAGAATACCACCGTCGTGTAAACTGTCACTCCACCTCCAATTCGATTTTGGGTTTTCTAATTTGAAGGTTTTTCGATCAGATAGAGGGGAGACCAGTTTGAGATGGTGGAAACATGATGATGTGGGTGGAAGAAGCGCGGTAGCATGATACGGGCCAAGGGATTTTTGTTGTTGGTGATGGGTGTGTGGGTGGTGGCGGTGGCGGTGGGCAATGGTGGTGGTGATGAAGAAATAGCAAGAGAGAGATGGGTTAGGGTTATATGATAGTGATATATTTTTATTTACTAAGGGTAATATAATCAATTTTTGTTAACTTAACATAATTACATTAACAGAGTTTATGGTTTGAGTGGAATTGAAACAAAACTTGAAACTATTGGACCGTTAGTATAATAAATGAACTATTAGATTAAAACCGTGATTTTCGTCAAACCCCAAGGACGGAAGTAACAATTTACTCTTATAAATATGTCAAATTCATAAGTTTACGAATATTTATAAAAAAAATACGTGAATATTAATATAAAAAAATATATATGTTCACATACAAAAATATTTCAAAACTTAATGTTAATTATTTAATATTATAGACGTAATAATCATTTAAGTATTATCTTCCAATGTATCTCCATGAAAAAAATCCAACAAAAATCAATAAAAATAACAAAAATCGCTAAAAAACAATGAAAATTCAAGTTGGACTGAGTTTGACTACATTGCCAAGTACCGAGTACTCAGCCGCCTAGGCCGAGTTTTACAACACTGCTCGCAACCTCGAATTAGGCTTCAGGAAGCCTCTAACCAAACTAGAAATCTTGAAAGAAACCCATTTTTGTGATGATAATACAATAGCAATCAAGACATGCCATTCACTAAAACCAAAATGACAAGTACAAAACATGTGAAAAAAATAAACCAAAGCATGGTATACACAAAGTTGTCCAAACCTATTAACATCAATTTATTAATAGGAGATGACTAGTAGCCCGGTCTTCCCAAGAACATCCCTAGATGACCGGTAAAGTTGTTAAATTTGTAAAGTTTGATTCAATGACTTATACGTTATTATTCATTGTATAATAATATTCATGTCAAAACGTTAATATCAACGTATAAGCACATCACTATAACAAATCTATAATTATATGAAACGTGATATTTTAAAAGTTGTATGAAGAAAAAAAGAGTAAAAAAAAAGAAACAATGAAGCAACTTGATGCCTTATACGTTGAAGCTTTGATGACTTGTATATTATCACCTATAACTTGGTCTTGGATGAAACTTCACCTAAAATATAGATAAAAATAAACACATCATAATGATATATAGGTTATTTTATATTTTAAAAATAGAAGAAAAAAATAAAAGTATTGAAATTTTTACTCGAATAACAATAAAGTATATTATTCTATATGGTAAGTTTTACTCGAATTCAGAGGGTTAAATTGCAAGTTTAATGAGAGGGTATTTTGTAATTTTTAAAAAATAAGCTCAAATGGCTTGTGTAAGGTGCTAAATACCACTCCAGCAACCCAAAAACCATAGCACAATAAAATCCAAACAAAATAAGGATTCAACGCAACCCGGTAAAAACAAATTAAAACCAAAAACTCAAACCACTTGAACAACTATTGAAGGAATCAATGAATCATTGTAGTTTGAGATGGTAGTCAAACTATCGAAGTAATCAATGAATCACTGTAATTTGAGTTGGTATTCAAATGATAAGAGTTAAAGTCATTTAAAAAATCATTTAGATTCAAAAGTTGTTTAGATCATAAAATAAAGTATTAATGTATTAAAACTTGTACAATAATACAATAAGAGAGGTAAATTACATGGGAAATAGATAATTGTAGATTATCAAAAGAAATTCCTTTTTTGGTGAAGAGTGTCCCCCCTCTTTTTTTTGGTGGGGGATTTATCATTGGTTTAGTAGACGAGCTCGTGTTTAGGAATTTGGAGATAAACTAGGATGTGACATGCTCCACATAAGACTCAAGGGCTGTTGATAACATTTAAATCAGTCTTTTAAAGGTTCAACATTTAATGGTTTAAACTATTTGTTTCACGAGCAAATGTCTGAATGGTTTAGACATTTGTCTTTGAATGATTAAACATTATACTAATGTTAAATTGTTAAAAGGTTTAAGTTTGAATGGTTAAAAAATCTTATCTGAATTGGTCAGACATATGTTTTTAAATAGTTAAACGATATACTGACTCTTAATGGTTTAGACCTCTTAATGGTTCAACGCTTAATGGTTCAGACCTTTTATTAGTTCAGCATTTTTTCATTCAAAAATTACCAAAAAACCCCTCAACATCCTAAATACAAAGTCTGTATCCAACCTGAGTTTCTTGCATTGATCTATGAAGAAATCCAATTCACTGAAAGCCTTTCTTCAGCAATCTCTGCGTTGATAGATATAGAAACGCAAAGACACTTTGAAATGGCTTTTCTCCGACCATTTGTAATGCCATGAACTTTATGACCAACAAACGTATCATATATCAAGATATCGTTTACACGATGAGCAACAATGGGCTGTATAGACACTAGCTAATAAAGATGCAACCTTTTCATCCTTGTATATACTTTGACTAACCGATCTTTAAGATAGATCATTAGTACCTAAACTCGTGTCATTATTGTGGAGAACATCCATTATGTCCTAAAAAGACCAAACGAAGAATTTGATACTACTCATAGTAAAAAGACATGTTTTACTCGTGTCAAAGGTAGACATTGTCTGGAGGAGAGGTTGACATTAATTTCTAAGATCCTCAACAATTTCATTAGTAACATGATGCTTTACGAAGTTTATAATAACTAATAAATATAGTACAAATTGAACAAAAGGGAGGCTTCCACTACTAAAAGCTTCAAGCTTAGCTAATATATATAAGTCTATGATTTAAGAAGCTAATATATATGTCTATGATTTAAGAAGGGTTAGGCTATACATATCCCCTCTTATGAGAGTAAACGAGCCAAGTCGAGCCGAGCCTGAGCTCACTTAGGCTCGAGCGCGACTCTTTTTAGTTTTAGAAAGCTCGAGCTTGAGCTCGGCTCGTCTATAGTTTTATTTATAAAGCTCAAGCTCGGCTCGTATAAAATTTATTAGGCTCGGGCTCGACTCGTTTATTTTAAAATTATTAAAATTTTATTTTTCTATATTTATTTTTCTATATTTTTTAATCAAATATATAACATATTATATATTATTTAATATTTTTTATCATAATAATATATAATAATATGATTTATGTGTGTATATATATAATATGTAAATAAAAAATTACATAAAACAAAAAACTCGTTTAGGCTCGCGAGCCAACTTGAGCTTGATGTCTGAAGCTTGGGCTCGAGCTCGTTTAGCATACGAGCCATGATGTGAGTTCGATCTCGTTTAAGCTCGGCTCGATTTGAGATTTTTTCGAGCCAATCCCGAATAACTTGCGAGCCGACTTGTCTTGTTTACACACCTATCCCCTTTTGTTAATTGTCATGCCCCACCCCTCAAAAAATAATTTTAAAACTTGTTATATTTTACCTCGAGAAAAAATATTATTTGTAAAATGTGCTTTCTATATATATTTAGTTCAAAAACGTTCGGTTCGTGATTCTCTCTTTCTTTATCTCTTGCAAAGACATGCAACTTTCATATACGAACACTAATACATGATTCCCTCTTTCTTTATCTCTTGCAAAGACATGCAACTTTCATGCAACTTTCATATACGAACACTAATACATGTTTGTGTTTCTATTCTTTGACCAACTTCTTCGATCAAAATAACAATGAAGCTTGCTTATTACTTTGTTTCAACTTACTCAACACTAAATAAATGAAGAATTTAATTTTCCAAGAGATGCAAAAGCAAATTGAAAAACGTAAGTCTCATTATACGTGAGAGATGACATGTGAATTCTTAAACTTGAACATTTGAAAACAAAAATCACTTACATTATAATACGAAGCCTTTAACCACCTCTACAACCCTAGTTAAACTTGCATCTTTAATACTATAGTATCCAAAGTTGATTGAAATGTAATATGTGACGAAATTGAACTCTTAACTTACATATGAGCAAAAATGATGAAATTTAATCGAACAAGAGTTTTGAATCTGAGTGAACTAATTGGTATATGAAACATCCAAATCAAAAGAATGAAACTAAAAAGTTTCGTCAGATTTTTAGAGTAAAACACAATATTTTGGTTTTGAGACGTACTTTCGCCCAAATCAAATGAGCAACATGCTATATCACAATCTCATATATGAAATATGAGCAACAATTTATAAATAAAATGTTCGTTTAAACATGCAAGCTAGCTATATCACAATCTCAAATATTAAAGGGGTGTTACGTTAAATAAAAGAAGTTAAAAAAAGTAGACGGTTTTAAAAGTTTAAGGGAGGAGTATAACACCTAAAAAATACAGAGATATGTATGTATAACATCACCATTGAAATAAGGGTATCCAACAACAAAATGTAACCCATTTAGTAGAAACATCCGCAGGACCCTAGAAAAATCAAGCTTACACAAATGATTCAAACATCTAGCCTGGGTCATCCAATCCACAAGCGATGGTTCCCCATACCACTAATAATTTAACTAACTCTTTTAGTAGTCTATCATTCCAATATGAATGGTAACCCAATTAAAATGATAGTTGGTTCATTTTTTTCTTGACATGTGCTTGGTTCTTATTTGTTAAGAAAAAGACATGTATTTTTTTATTAGAACATATTATTATCGGGGGTTGAGCCCACACGTCGATTTAGGTTTTAAAATTTCATTGTAAGCTCTATATAACCTATAAATAATATTCAGTCAAGTCTTTTACCATTTGTCACGCTAACCATTGCTCTTCATCATCTTCGCAACACTCACAACAACCGCCTTCCTTTCCTTATTGGGCTCCACCACCATATTGGGCTCCTCTCTGTCCATTCCTAACACAGGGGTGGGCTGAACTTTGGCAACAAAGGCCTCCATCTAATCGCCCTAAAACTTCAACCCAACAATATTTTGGTGGTCAACAAGCCTATGCAGAGGCCTATATAGCTGAATTTAATCCTATTCAACCCACACAATTAGCAGAGGTCGTCCAAGCTCTTAACATGGATTATAGGGATGTGAATAATGACTGGTATTGGGACACAAGCGCATCGGACCACTACACCAATGATCCGGCTAAACTTTATACTTTTTCTACGTATTCACCTATAGAGTCTATATATGTGGGAAATGGAAATAAAATTTTGGTTCTTGCATCTTGGACTTCTATCATACCCTCCACATCCAGACCCCTTTGTTGGAGCATATAAAGTTATATATAGTGTGTCCGTAGCTTGTCGAATATCTAGGCATAATGTATTACACCTGATATGTTGTAAACACTTGAAACTGAGTCATTCGCAGGAGCATATGCGAATGAGACTCAGTCATACGACTGAACCATGCTAATGGTCCAGCCGTGCGACTGAGAGGTGCGATTGGTTCAGTCGTACGATTGAACCACACACATGGTTCAATCGCATGAACGGGCCCAACCGCATCAAATATGGGCCGATGCCTATATATACCAGTTTCAATTGTGTAGAAAGAGAGGATCTCGGATCAAAGGATTTCGAAGGATTTCGGAATAGGGTTCTGAGAGTGAGTCTGCCCGGGGCCTATGGCTGCCGGATGAGAGGGGAGATCATGCTCGATCTTCCCCTTGCCAAAGAGTCTTGATTCTTATGTTGTAACGAGCTTGTAATCGTTAGGTTTTATCAATGAAATCATTCGATTATAGTTTGTATTATTGTTTGTCTCTTGGTTTGTGCTGTTTATCCTTCCGTCAAGATTATGCTCGGATGTTTATCGATCCAAACTCGACTTCACAATTGGTATCAGAGCCTGGTTACTGCTGGAATGATCTAACAATCATTCTTGCAAACCGAGCTCTTGATTTTTGGATCAAATTGAAGATCTTGACGTTAAACCCACCTGGTGTTTCGTATTTTGCTCAGATCTTGTTATGTGTGGGCTGCTATGTTAAAATCGAATTTGAAACCACGTTCCTATCACCCTTCCGAATCTGATGATGCCTACTTCTGCAGTTCACGTAAAATTCGTCAGATTAGGGTTTTGGGTAGCCTGGGCGGCTGTAGATCTGAAAATCTGCGTGCTTGAAGTCAAGTGAAGACAACAGCTGTAGAAAAGAGCTGAAGACAACAGCTGAAGACAACAGCTGAAGACAACAGCTGAAGTCAACAGCTGAAGACAGCAGCTAAAGACAACAGCTGAAGTCAACAGCTGAAGACAAGAGCTGAAGACATCAGCTGAAGACAAGAGCTGAAGTCAACAGGTGAAGTCAACAGCTGAAGACAACAGCTGAAGACAACAGCTGAAGTCAACAGCTGAAGTTAACAGCTGAAGACAACTGCTGAAGACAACAGCTGAAGACAACAGCTGAAGTCAACAGCTGAAGACAACAGCTGAAGACAACAGCTGAAGACAACAGCTAAAGTCAACAGCTGAAGAAAAGAGCTGACGGCAATCAGCTGATGACAACAGCTGAAGGCCATCAGCTGATGACAACAGCTGATGACAACAGCTGAAGACGTCAAGACATCAGCTGAAGACCGTCTTCAGAAGTTTGTCATAACAGCTGAAGAAGTACTCTTCAGTAGTTGTGATGGTTTACTCTTCAGTAGTTGTGATGGTTTACTCTTCAGTAGTTTTCAATCAGTACTTCTTCAGTAGTTTTCAATCAGTAGTTTCAGTATTATGTAAAACATCTGAAGTAAACA
>BJCM01255784.1:0-20158 GCA_018326385.1 Flaveria bidentis
GGGGGCGTTGCCCCCTTGGAACCCCCATTGCTTAGGGGCTTCACCCCTAAAAAGGTTTTCATTATTGAAGATCATAATACACTCAAACAAACGTGCACTCCGCACCTCCTAACTTGTTTGATGGATATTATGATCACATTGGTCATTAGTCAATCCAATTACACTAAAATATCTAATACCTTTGTGGCTTACTTAGAACGATCGAGAGAGTAGTGAATGAATGAACCAGATGTTCAAGATGCTTCCTTTGTAAGAATGCACAATGAAATAAAAGTCCTAAGAGGTGCTAGTCACAACCTTGAATATCAATATATCAGTAGTATATATTATGCACAATGAAAGAAAACTATTGTTTGCAAGATTTCATCTAGACATCTAAAGAAAACTATTGTATTTAATTAGCACAGCCAAAAGGCAACTAACGCATATTTGTATACAAGTTTGTGAGAATGAGATGATAAGAGAACAAAACTATCACTTAGGCTATGTGGCATACCCATCATGCACGAGGGTGAGGTGGCATGACTTTCACCCCCGAAACATCATGCTTGGGTGGTTTGGTTCGCGTTAGTTCTTCACAAGCGTGGTTGTGTCCACGGAAGCTATCTCCTCCAACTCTTACTCTTTGTTTTTCTCTTATCTATACTTAAATAAAAGAATGGTGGAGTAAAATGTGAAGGATATTAAAACCATTTCTAAGGGTGAGCAATGCAAAGAATGATGTAGCGCTAATGCGATAGTAGGTAGAATGCGAAATGTATGCTGCTTACGCTTAGATAAGATCAATGGCTTATAGTAAACCCACTCTTTTCAGAATTTTGATTTTTTTCTTCAAACGCACATACTAAGAGATACAACATAAGGATTAATTGAGTAAAGAAATCATATTGTTCATTCACACAACCTTAAGATGATAGGATGGTAGTTTTCATGTGCTTAAAGTAGTTCATTATATGTTTGTGATAGTTTTAATTGAGTAAACTGGTAAAGAAATTAGATTGTTCACTCATACAACCTCAGGTGATGGGTTGACAATTTTCACCTGCTTAAAGCAGTTCAATGTATGTTTTTTAAATAGTTTAACTACGTAGAGTATCATTACTTTATGGTTATTTGTTGATTTAAGGTTTATAATGAAGGATATACAAGTCACACGCTTTGGAGTGCAATTATGACGATGTACCAGGGCTAGAAAAGCAATAGAAGAATTAGAACTTGACACAACTAGACATGAATATTGCTTTATCATTCAATCTATGATGATATAGCTAAAGTTATGTTTTTATTTGTGTATATGATTTATTATATTATGTTCAGTTAAGCAATTAGTTAGTCATTAGTTTTCTAGATCATTAACATGTGTGCTATTTGGTTGAGTTTGAAGTATGATTCATTACAAGTTTTAAACAAAGTGACGTCTATATAACTATGTTATATAACTATGTAAGTGGTAAATAAACGGGGCATATGTATGCTTCTTTTAACTTGAAAGTCAAATGTGATCAATCTTTTAATCATTGTTTACAAATCAAGTTTTACTTTTAGTTTATGCCTTGTGTATTTAAGTTCCATAACAAGTTTATTGCTTCATTCATCAATCAACGTTTAGTGTACTTAAATTTGTTAGGTTTTATAGTAAATAATTACATACAATGTATAATACTACTCGTATGCTCTCTATGGATACGACACTTTACTTACTCTACCTACGTAGGTTTATAAGTTTTTACATGACCCCAACGACAAGTCATTACATGACCTAAATACATAGTGGGAAATTTCTTGGTTATTTATGAAATAAATTTTATCTAGCCATATTTTGTGCTTATCTATATACTAACAAATTGAGCTAATGTAGATTTTAGAAGTTGCAAGTTTGCTTTAAATATCCAAATACTTTCTACTTGCATGTTTTATGTTATTTCATGTATCATCCATTTACATATTGCTACAGATATGTTAGGGTGGAAAACCCAAAAGTATCTTAGATATACTATAAAAACACATCATTTTAATTAAAGATAACTTAAAACTACCATAAGGATAGGGACACAAATTATTAAACCCAAAACTATCTTAACATATTTTTAAAAAATATTTTAAATTATATTTTTAAATAAATAAGAACATTATAATTAAAAAAATTATAATTTTCATTAACTAAAAGAATACAATAACAATAAAAATAGCAAAACATGAAATCGAAATATATAAACTACTTAGTCGTTTAAAATTGGTGTCGTATCTTCAAGTTCGAATGGAGTGGTGGTAGTGTTGACAAAATATTAAACCCCGCTAAATTAAAATAAGTCGAAACTAGATTGTGATGATGATGACGGAGGCATAATGTTGCTTCTTATTTTGTAGAGTAGATGAATTTTTATAGTAGTAGAATAATAGAATGAATACAATATAAAAATTAGAGGAATAATTATTAACTAATAGTAAGATTTTAAATGGTATTTTTACTGTTATGTAACGTCCTTCAATGGATTCATGAAGATGCCACCCTTACCTGCTAAGTTACCGGCAGAGGCGAGAAGACTTCTCCATCTACCCACTCGAACATTATCCCCTACATGAAACCCAACTCTTGCCAAAACTAGGGGACAAGATGTATAGACATATGAATGTAACATATTAATTGTTTTTTTTTTTTTTCAGAACGACTTTTAATCTATATCATTGTCACTTGTCACTTGTAGCATTCAAATCTTTAACATATAATAGACGAGAGAAATTAGCACTCCAACTATCCCTTTAGTGCATCTTGATCATATATATATAGATTGAAAGCATTGTTTAAATAATATTTATTTAATATGTTAAATATATCATTATATAACAATTATTATTATTATTATTATTATTATTATTATTATATTATTATTATTATTATTTATTATTATTATTATTATTATTATTAGTTATAAATTACTATAAAAATATAATAATGTACTATATTATATAAAAATTATAGTTAAACAACTAATGAAACTTTTGGACTATAATTAAAACAAGTTATTAAACTTTTGGATGTAAATCGATGTTTATAATCTTTTGAAGAAAAATAGTTATTTTTGTTAAATATCAGGGAGTAAAACCAAACTTAACTCAAAAATTTATTTATAACAAACATAAAATAAACAAAATAAATAATTACAATATCAACGATTTCAAAGTTTATCTTTCGGGGGTAGAAAGATCAAATCATTTTATCTTAACATATAAACTTAACACTTGTATATTGTTTATCTATAAGAGAAAGGTTCAAATAAAAAATCTTCTAAAACTAAAAAGTCTAAAAGTAATCTCAAATATTTATCTTCTTAATCAATGATAATATTAAATTTTAGGGAAAAGTTTGTTAGAGTGATATTTTAAAAATAAACACTTTTGTTTACTTTTTTAAGTTCCCTCATTTTTTAAACGTTCATAACTTTTATATACAATGTTATTTTTTATAAAAATTACACCATAAAAACGAGCGTTTTTATCTCGAAAACGAGTATAGTATTGTCATATAAAAAATAAAAAAAGCTGACATTTTTAAGTTCATATCTCGTCATTGTGTCTTTAGTGCAGTTTATTGGGTCTTTTTGTTTGTTATTGTGTTAATTTTGAATTCTATTGTGGTTTTTCTAAAATGATGAATTTAAAAAATTACAATGATGGAATAACATTGTTGTTTATATCTAATATGTAAAATACAATAATAAATTAACAACTAATTAATCTAATATATTAAAAACAATGACAAAATAATTCAATGTCTCATCTTGTATTTTGATCTTCATTGTGTTATCTTAAACAATATGAGAATTGAAAATACATTGTTAAAAAAGTATTGTGTATTCTAATGGTAAAACACATGAATAATAACAAGTTTATATAATCTTTTAAAAAACAATAACAAAAATACATATTTTTATCTTCAACACTATTGAGTTTTAAAAACTAGATTGGTGAAAGTATATCATTGTATCTTTTAATTATAAAACACAACGATATTTTACAAGTTTATAATCTATAAAAACAATATAAAAAATAACACAAAATAATCTAAAACGTAAAACACAATGATCAATACGCATAACAAATAATGTAAAATATATGACACTGATATTTGACACAATGAACGTATAAGATACAATAAACTGATGTATTTGACACAATGACCAAAATATCATTCTCTTTAAAACAATAGAAGCCAACATATCAAACGCACGATCATTTTTAACCTTTTTATATCAAAGATTACTTTTAGTATAACTATACCTTATCCGTAAAACAAAGTATGTTAGAGCATTCACAACCGGTTCCCTATATTTATGTAAGTATATTTCCTATATTATATGGTATGGTTATAAGTGCTTGTAAGTGAATGATATGATAAATTTACTGTTCAATCTGTATTTTGAGGAATTACTGTTCAAAACCATATAATGATTTTAATATATTTTAAGTAGTTGTGAGTGAAGAAGAGAGAAAAAGTAATGATAAAGTTAAAAATAAGAGAGAAAAAATAATAACTTTTAGTTAACTATATAAATAAAGATAAAGAATGAATTGTGAATGCTCTTATATATAGTTTACATAAATAATACTAAACAGGTTTTTAAAGATGAAAAAAAAAACAACAAAGACATACAAAATTATAAATTATAAAATATAAAAAAAATTAACAAAAAATGAGTGTCATGAAAATTTAGTGCTCAAGAGTTGTATGAATGGAGCAAACAAAATCCCCTTCTCAATGAACACACACACTGCCATAATCTCCAAACCGAAACCCCAATTTGTGCATCACAATTCACAACACATCAAATGAAAACCTAACCCTAACAAATCAATCGATTTCTTATACATCTCAATCAACTTTCATCTCGTGATCTCCGCCCCGATGTAACGCATCATTCATCTGTTGTTTTTTTTCTCACAAAATCCATCGATTCGTTCGTTTTTTTGAATTTTGAAAGCATGGATGAAGACGAATTGCAGAAGCGATTCACTGATTGCGTCTATTTCCTTGCCTCTCCCCTCACTTGCAAGAAGGTATCGTTTCCGTTTTCCAACGTGTTTCCAGTTGATTGTTCGTTGTTGTTAAGGACTTAAGGTTTCAATTACCTTATGGAATGTGGGGATTAGCGGTTTTTGTTGTTGGAGATTTGTGTTACGTTTTGTTTGATTTTGTTTTGTTACGGGTGTGTGTTTATGGAGGCTGTTTTTCCTAGGGTTTTACGAATCCGGCTGTTATATAGTTAACTTTTACATTTTTTTCGTTATAATGTGTGTATTTGGGGGAGATGTTTATGTGTTGATGTGCACGCTAGAGATGCAGAAGGGCTGTTATTTGTTTATTTTTCTCTTAGGGTTTTCTAGTTTGGGTTGTAGAATTTAGTGGATTAGCTTAATTATTCTCTGTGTGTTCATGACTTTTTGGGTTTAATTTCATTTTTGTAGTGTTTGTGATCGCTTTCGTTTCAGGGTATTATGTTATATATAAGTTATTGTTAATTTGGGGTTGATATAGTGGTTACTGTGGCATGATGGTATGCATGTGTATATAAACAAATAGATGGTGCGCTACGAAGTTCTGATAGCGTTTTTCTCTGCGTTGCGCATATTTGCAGTTCTGCTGAATTCTATTGTGGAAACTAACTGGTGCTTATTGTGTTATTAGGGAATTGAATGCAATTATAGGCATAGTGAGATGGCTAGGCTGAACCCTAGAGATTGCTGGTATTGGTTGGGAGGTTGCTGTTATAATCCTGATTGTGCTTTCAGACATCCTGTAAGTTCATGCTACTTTTAGCCAATGTTACTGTTTTTTTTTTCTGTTGTGCTGTGTTAATAAAGTTAATTATACATATATAACATAATTCTTGAATAATGCATGCAAATTTGATGAATGCTCCTACAAGCATGCACATACAAGAGAAAGATATACATGAATAGAATGAATCCTGATTTAGGGGCTGTTTGGCAGCATCTGAATCAACCTTTTAATGGTTTAGATGTCTGAATGGTTCAATACTTAATGGTTCGGGCTGTTTGTTTTGCGAACAAATGTCTAAATAGTTGAGACATTTGCCTTTGAATGGTTAAACATATACTAATGCTGAATGGTTAGGAGTTCTAATACTAAATGGTTAAGACCTCTTATCTGATTTAGTCAGACTTTTGCCTTTGAATAGTTAAGCGATATACTAGCTCTTAATGGTTCAACACTTAATGGTTCAGACATCTTATTGGTTTAGCATATGAATAATATGACAATAGAAATTTTCCTACGAGGCATTACCTCATAATGATTAACTAGCTTTTTTGCTTTAGTTTTTAACATATAACAGTGGGTGTTTCCAAAAATTGGTTGAAGGAGTGAAGGGACACGTAACTGACTAATACTTGATTATCCTAGATTGCTTATTGCCATCCCAAATATTAGTAGATCTTTTGGTTTACTTCATAAGGAGTATTGCCAATGATTATGTTTGGATGAGATGTTGAGTTTTGAGCTTTTAGCATTTAATTTTTGTGATAAACAACACTTTGGATCTATCTATACTTGGGAGAATCCTAACCACTCTTCCATGTGTTTGGATGGTTTGCCAACTGGTATTTCCACCTCTTTAAGCTTTTATCTCCTTGTTTTTTAATGGTCCATTGGCATATATTTCTTTTATAGAATCGTATAGAATAGCTCTGATTTGAACATGATGTGTTTTGCGCTTTAGACGTGAAACCTTGTGTTCAATCTCTTGAAGCCACATTGCTTTTACATATGAACTTTTTGCTAAACCTCTAGTAATCACAAGAATGTACTCGTTGAGTCGTTTTTTATTAGTTTTTCTTGACAAAACACCCAAAAAAAACAAGCTTTTATGTGTGTGGATATGGGCTACTAATAAGTTCTCTATCAATGAACTCTACACAATAATAATTCATATATGGTAAGATATCATGAATAAATTTTGTACAAAGAATCAAATAGGATATGATTTTCCATTACAGCGGTGATACACCAGTATGAGTGGAAGATGATGGTAAGTTTTGTACAAAGCATTTACACTCTTGCAATACAATGACTTTATCATTTCTTTGTCTACAAATTTATTTCCATCTCTTTATTCATGATGATTTCCCTTAGCTAAAACTTAATATAGAGACTTGAGTTGAGGCTGTACTGTTGCATTTTATCCTACCCGATATTATTACTGTTGATGACAATTGACAATATAATGTTTATTATCTTCTCTCTGTCTGTTTTTATTTTCTCTTCTTTTTTTTGTTCATGAAATGGTTGATTTTTGTATGGGTCTAGTTGTGATGACCCACATACACTTTTCATTCATTTCTAAATATTTTAAACAATTATTGCATTAGTTATAACTGCAATAACCAATATACAACAATGATATTCTAAAGTTTTGAAATTCTAAATTTTTGAAAAAACTAGTTACCATTTAGAAGGTCATATGCATTGAAAATATATTGGGCGTCTCCAAAACTTTATTTTTTTGTTTCTCTTTTGAAAATGGATCAAAATTTCACCTCTTGTACTGATGATATATTAGCATATATCATATACTAATTGCTCAATTAGTAACAACAGTTTGTTTTGACAATGATCACATTTTATATTTTGTTTGTTGATTTAAGCATTTAAAAATGTGGGTTTCCATGTTTGACTTATATATTCTGAACCTAATTTTCTGATATTTTTGTAGCCACTTGAAGGACTTAAGGAAACATATGATGAATCTGTAAACCCTTACAACGGCCCCACTTTACCTGTTGACAAAACAAACATTCCATGTTACTTCTACTCAAAAGGGTTTTGTAATAAAGCTGACAGATGCCAATTTCTTCATGAACCTGCTGACTGTAACAAAGCAACAGTGCACAATGGAGTTCCCTGTGAAAAAAAGCTATCTGCGGGAAACAACATTGGATCGACAACTGTCCAAATTGTATACACTCATCCTGGTCCAACTGACAATGCACCAAATGAACACACAGATGCAATGATGAAGCACACACCAGATTCCAACAAGTTAGCTTCTAAAATTAAACCTGTTGAAAGTGAGGAAAATGTAGAACAAGAAGAATTTGTTCAAAGTGAAGAAAATGCTGTTCAAAGTGAAGAAATTGTTGATCAAAGTGAAGACAATTATGTTCAAAGTGAAGAAATCTTTGTTCAAAGTGAGTCTGATGTTTATAATGATCAGAGTTCAGATGGTTATGTAGAACGGGAAAATTGGTTGGACTCGTCACCAGGTTTTGATGTTCTTGTAGAAGGTGAATCAGAAAGACTAGAATATGAAGAAAACGGCGTTGACTTTTTTTCAGTAGACGATGAAGAACACAGGGAGCTTGCTTTTCATTATTCAGAATATGATTGTTTTGATAAAATTTCCGGGCAATCAAGGGTTAGCATCTTTAACCGTCTTTCATTCAAGAAAAGAAATGTTCCTAAAAAACTGATCTTTAATGTCCAAAGACGTTCTGATCTTCGTGATCATTTGAGGAAAAGCAAGGTCATTGACTTTGACCGTCGTATCTGGAGAAATTTTCGACCACATGGGTACCGTGGTGAGGTTGACTTTAACCATAGAGGTTCGTTAAGGAAGACCATCCCTGTGAACAGATACAGGCCGCCCCTAAAGAAACCGCGGTTTCTTTCTTCAGAAGTCTCAAGGTTAAGAAAGCCAGCTCAGCATCCAAAGCGAGTGTCTCGTGAGGAATCTGCTGTTTTTACAGGACCTAAAACTCTTGACCAAATCAAAGAAGAGAAGAAAAAAGTTTGGGAAAATGGCGATTTAGGACCTAACAACCGACGTGGGTCAGACGGGTCTTTTCAGGGTCCTAGACCTTTGAGTGAGATTCTCAAGAACAAAAGAAAGCTCGGTTAATGCAACAGAAACTAGGCCAACCTGGTGTGAACCGAGCTTGTGTTGCTGTACAGTGCTGAGCTGGATATTATTGTCACATTTTTAGGGTTTGGTTCTTTTGATGAGAAACTATGCTTCTGTTAGTTTTTTGTGTTCATTTGGGGGGTCTTGAACGAATTAAATGCTTTTGAAAATCTGGCAAAACCAGCTTTTGTTTTGTCGATTTGTGATTTTGATCTCGTGATGTACAACTTTTACCGCATGAGGTGCAAGGTAAAATATCATTTCGGTTTTTGGTAATCACACGGGTAATGTTGTCAATTCAGATTAAGTTAATAAAAGTTTACAATGGCAAAACCAATGTTAAAACTATTAGACCGCGAGTGTAATAAATAAATTATTAAATTAAAATTGCAATATTCATCGAATCACATGGATTAAAAGTGAAATTTACTCAACATTTTAAGAACATTTTAAGAAGTGTGAATTACACCACATATCTTTTAAATGTTACTAGATTAATACTTTATTCATTATAACCTAAGCTTATGGCTCAAGGATGTGATTGACCTAGCCTAACCTACAATTATAACCTAATGCGGTGAAACATGAGGATTGAGGATCAGATCGATTTTGTGTGCGCTAGGTTGGTCTCGGGCTGATTTGGGTTGATTTATTAGTTTTTCCGTATGGGCTGGCAAGGTGCTCCTACAAGTGATCACGAGTCAAGGACCGGACCAACTAGACTAGGACTGATAAACAAGGTTAAAAACTAGGTCCAGATTGATTTTGCGTTTCGGGTTGGTCTCCGACCGGTCTTGGTGGGTTCATTCGTTTTCTCACATCGATCCGTGAGATACTCACCCCTTTTCTAAAGCTCAATACTTGTATAATCGTCTGCACTGCCTCTACATACATCTTTTTTTATATACTTGTTCTTGGTTTTATACTGCATTTCTCTTGACTTTTTTCCAACCAAGGAAATTCCTATTTTGACTTGTATATTATTAACTTTAGTCAAACATGAAGTCACTAATGTAATTACTAATTACACACCCCCTTTGAGATGTCATATTTTAACCATACTCTATTTATGCCCCATTTGTCATCTTCCCCTTGAATTATTATTTATACCCAAAATCAACCCTTCAAGTAACCACACAACCTAAACACATAACTCATTAGGAGCCATACGATCCAACTCGGTTCTGAAACAAAACCTTTAGATGGCTAGTTTACCAAGGTCAGATGTCTCCTTTCGAAGATCGGGCTCATCAGGGTCTGTTTGGGATGATCAAGTAGAGAGGGTGAAAACCACACCACAAAGAACAGACTCAAAATCATATCGGATAGTGGAAGTTAAACCCACAACTGAACCACCCTCACCTAAGATCTCTGGGTGCGGCGGCATTTGTGTCATGTTTGGTAAAAGCAAAGCACCACCGCGTGTTATAAGAACATAAAATTTTCTTGTGGAATGAGTCTTTGGGTATAAATGTTGGTTACAATTTCATTGTTTGGAATTAACGACTTTGGTTTTCTTATATCTAAACTATGTCTGTGAGAGAATTTGGTTTCATCGGGTTTGTAACTTTGTATATGTTGTATATATCTTTTGTCTCACTCATTTACATAGCATGATTGTGTATTATAAGATAATATATGGAATAAGAATTGCATAGAGCATAAGTTAGTGGCAAACAATAGAATAACGTACCAAGTTCACTCAACCTAATTACTTGTGAACAACAAACAATTTGGCATGCATATATAGACTAAATTGGCATACATATTTTTTTTCATTTATATCTATATGTATGATTAATGGGTATATCAATGTTTTCGATTAGGCAAGACCCTTTTCGTAAAACAACAATATTTTTTATCAGGATTCTATCACTTTAAATTCATCGACACCGTTTCTGTACATGGTTTCTGATATGCTTACGATCACACATATTTTTTTAGTTTGATCTTTTGATTCTTGATGATATGAGTTTAAACTATCCACAACGCGCTGCATATTGACTGTACATCGGCTTCTATGTTACCGCATGCTAGCCTTCCACGTTGGAGCAAAGCAAACGTGGTAAGATGCGAGTGATATGGGCACCTCAAATAAGAACTAGTGATATGAAAATAAATAGGTATATTTGTGAAAATAACAAGTATGATAGCATTGGAGGTAAAATAAACTTGTAAAAAGTATATATAAAAAGCCAATATGGCTGTTGAATATGGTTGTTTGTTGGAAGAATAAAATGTTAGTGTTGTGAATAGTGTTACGAACATGGGATGAATTATTATTTGGATTGGTTAATCCACCGATGGGTGTACGTGCGATTGAGTTGATTCTTGGATTACTAAGGTCTAAAAAATCCTTGAAACAAAAGTTCCATTCGTATTAGGGGTTCTTTGTTTTTTAATATTTTATTTGGTTTAGTGTATTAGTAATTGTGGTTTTGTAACCTTTTCATCTTTTGTATTTTACTTTCCTTCAAATGGAATAAATGTTTGTAAATTGATAATACATTTATTAAATTGAAAAAATGAACATCAAGAATCAAAAGCAAGACATAAATTACCTTTACCACATTGATAATTCCTTTTAATAGATATTCCCTAACATACTCTAAGGCAAAAATAATAGGTTTTCTAGAATATTTGAATTGAATACCTCATATTAGTTATTCAACAGTGAACTAATGGTCTTTAGCCTAACTGGTTAAAGGGATGTACTTATGACGTATAAATAAAAAAGAAATCATGAGTTCAAATCTCACTCTGAGCAAAAGATACTTAAAGTTAAGCCAGAGGCGAACGAAATGATGGCTCAAAGAGCCAAATACATGAATAAAGGTATAGTGTTGAGCTATCACTGCTTGACTGCTATAGTGAAGCTTTTACCGCCACTCATGAAAGAGATCTTTTTGATGGTAACAGTGTCAATTAACATTGCCTTGCAACATAAGGTATGAGAATAACTGTGATCAAGTGCAAGGCATCAGAGTAAATACTAGTGTATTTTTTCTTCCAATTACTGCGGTTGTTGTTGCTGGGCTAAACCATTCATCCTTCATCCACCGATTACCGCTTTTCCGCTCTTTACCTCGCTTCTTTGCAACAAGCTTCGGAACCTAAGTTAGAGAGATGAGATCTCATTGCAAGGTTTCGAGCTCCTATTTCTGGAAGATATCGAGGAAATGCTCCTTCCGAATGAGTTTCCTCCTCAAGGGGTTGGGGGTGTGGTCCCGGCTGAAAAACGTATAGGTGAGCCCGTGTAGATAAAACATATCATTCGAAGCAGGGTCGTATATTTACGTTAAAAAATGTTATTCAATAGTCAATAGAATAGGCTCTACCTACATTATCACAACATAAACATAAGACAAACCATAAATTACAAGAAACATATCAAAATACAAACTTTTGAAATAAGATCTTGTCATTTTTAATTCATTAACTATATAGGGACCAAACTTTAAATGAAAACAATAAAAATTATGAAAAAAAACCAACAAAAATTAAGAACGTAAGCCATGGATCCTTCAACTAACAATGGGTTGAAGATGGTTTATTATCATTTTTAGATTAGTATTATTCTAGTTAGAAAAACCACAATAATTTATACGTCCATCTAAATTACTCCTTATTTTACACCACAACTAATTACACTAACTATTATCAATAAAACTTAAACCATTGACCTTAGGAATAACATCACCATTTTAACTTTAAATGATATTACCATCAACCTACTTTTAATGTGTCTGGTAAATTACACGTAGCAAATAAACTATTAACATGATATTTGTGTTACCTTCTGGTTATAGATGTAATTTAGTGGATACGAATTTAAATGCAGTTACAAATCAAAATAATGATCACGTAGTGGATAAGATTTTAAATGCCGTTGAAGGTAACAATAATGATCATGATGGCATGGTGATTGTGATTGTGAAAATGAAAAATTAAATTAATTTATTATTATTTATGAATTTAAAACACGCCTCATATGTTATATTAGTCATTTGCATTTGTAGTTTAATACTAGAAATGAAATAATTTTAAAGAAGACTATAATTCAAATCATAAATGTGATAGGTTAAGATGTAATATAGTTTATAGAAGATTATTGTATGTAATTAGTATGTGCGTAGTCATTTTAGAAAAATAATTAATATTCTAAAATACTAAGATATCACGACTTGTGAACTTTATGATTTCTTAATCATTCTATCATGATTTCCATATTATTAACAAATACTTTTAATTTTATTGCAGATGATATGAGAAAATGTATAAAAATAAATAAATAATGGAAGTAATGTATTTACTAATTCCGAAACACAAAAAAGCATAGGAGCAATACATGTTTTGGAATGAAAGAATTTGAGTCAGCCTCAAATGTCAAATGACAAATTAATTACAAACCCTACAAGACAAAAGAGTTAATTTCAAAAAAATATCACAAAAAGTAAAGGAATGATCCAATAATACCCCCATCATACATCTATTTCAATAAACATCCCAACCCCACTATTTATAATGAACATCCAAACCACCAAAACTTAGCTATCCTATTGGGTTGGGAATGAGGGTGGGGTGGGTAACAATGGTTCGAAAGAGGGTCGGATGGGCGGATGGTGACAGATTTAACAGACCATTATCTAATAAGACTTGATCAAGAAGGCATAGAATCGAGGTAGGATAGGTGTAGTAGAGTTGGGGTTTGGGCGATGCTAGGATGGAATGGCTAACCATGTCTAAGTTTGGATGAGTAATGGTGTCAAAGTTCAATATCTATTATGGACCATGGTCTAATAAGAGCTCATGGGTGGGGTGGGGTGGGGTTACTAGCCATGGCTTAACTAAGAGGTGGGTTGATGTCAATGTTCATCATCATTATTGTATTAAGGTAGGTAGGATGGTAGAGTGGCTAACCATGACTTAAATTGAATGAATGGTGGTGCCAAAGTTCATCATCTATTATGGACCATGGTCTAACAAAAGCATAGGGTGGGTATTGTTTGAGGGGTGCTAGGTGGGGTGGGTTGGGAACCATGGCTTGAGTTAGAGGTGGGGTGGTGCCAAAGTCCAAGGTCTATTATGGACCATGGTTCAATAAGATGTTTGTCTTATGTATTGTTCCTTAGCCAAAAGCTACATAATTATGTGGAACAAACAAGTACACACAGCACAAGAAAAGCAATATGTGATGTAGAGAAAACAGGATGCAAGTATAACTTGTCAAATTTAAGATCATGTAGAATGTTTTATTTTTTAATTTTAAAATACTATGACTTGTCATTATACCTAACAATGGTAATTTTTCTTTAACATATAAGTTGATTTCTTTAATATTTTTTCCCTAAATTCTTTTACTATTATAAAACTTGCTAACTAATTAGAACACATTAATTTGACATAATTTAATTATATATTTTTTGAAGTAGTCTGGTTTAACCTACAACCACTCTAATATATATGATTTGACCCGAACATATTTCAATCATCCAACTCACTCGTTTCACTAAGGATTCAAAATAAACGAATGAGTTCATTTGGTTAGGGGTTTCACATGTACTTAGATAGTTTAATACTTTAATTTCGTGTCAGATTATTTGTAAGTTAAAATAATTTCACTGAAAATTCCAATTATGGAACAATATAAAATAAGTTATTAAAAGTTAGATAGCCTAACAGGTTATTAATCTATATTTAAAAGTTATAAAATAACTTAATAAGAAAAGATAAGATTTTAAATTACGTATAATTAATTATATTAAGAAAAATATAGCAATAACAACATTTTTTAAATTCTCTCTTTTATAAAACCTTTTATAGGGGAATATTAAGACAACTTTCCTCTTTTGCACAACTGTAGTCCCTTATACTTTGGTTAATCCCCGAGAACCCCTTATCATTTCAACCAGAATTCAATCGCAAATTTCAAGGTGTTACTATGTAAGCCTCCTAAAACTTAGAGACGACCTTGTTTGTTTTATTTGTTAAAAATCAAACTAGTTGCATTTCAAATCCTGAACTTGAATCAAAGACTTTGATTAGAGGGACTCAAGCGTTAAAGATATGAGAATTTGTACTTGTTATTAGATCATGTTCATCCTAAAGTTTCATTAGTATGGTTGAATACTAATTCGCCATTTAGTGAGATATAGATGATGATGATTTTGAATGGTAATTGTCTTGTACCTTTGACACTCATCTTTGTTTTGAACTTAATTAGAGTGTTGGGTTGGGCCCATGTTGTGGATGGCTATCAAGCAACAAACACCGAAATTTGGACAGATATCTATGGACAAAAATAACCATCCATCATCATAATTGATATTATAATTAGATCATCTTCAAAAGGTTATAACAATTAGAAATTGATCTTTCTTATAATGGACTTGTAGTCTATAAACAAAGAAGAAATGTTATCACACTACTAAAAGATTTTATTCATGTTTGTTCGTTAAAAAATTTAATTTGTTTATAAAATGTTCACGAACACTTAACAAACGAAATTCTTTGTTTGTGTTCGTTCATTAAAAATGGATATGTTTATGAACTGTTCACAAACACTTATTGAACATAAACTAACAAAGAGAAAAGCAAACAAACAGAAACAAATGTTTATTAACATAAAAGAAAACAAACAAAAATTCATGAACACAAACAAATTTAATACAAATAATCATATAGATATTTTAAAATACATTCTGCATTTTCATTACAAACATTACACAAAATCCACCAAAGATAAAAAAGTACTTAACATATATATTCAAAAATAGTTGAGATAATCATCATAAACATAACTGACACAAAAATTAAGAACATAAACTAGCACATTATCGAACATTCACGAATGGACATTAACGAACACTTTATCGAACTTTCACGTATATAAATGAACGAACGTGACCTGTGTTCTTGTTCGTTCGTTTTACAAATGAACGAAATTTTCATGTTCGTTTTCGTGCATTTATTAAATGAACAAAGAAAATTGAACTTCCCATCAAACGGTTTATAAACTGTTTGCTTGAAAATCTGGTTCATTTGCATCCCTAATTGCTACACAAACACGTATCAATAACGGATGTTCACTTGTTATGACATGATTTGAGACGGATTCTGTTCTTATATGTAGTAGTGTTGGTGGTGCAGCGAGCTATGCACCATCGAATATGAGTGTATGTGTCCCAATGCTTCAATAGTATAGATTTGTGTTCTTTTTAAGTTTGTTTACATTAATTAAAAATTGTTAAACAATTAGTTAACATAAATTATTGTAACACAAGTTTCTCGACATTTGTCAAATCATTATAACCGGTGACACGTGATATGTTCACCACGTATAACTCAAATCAAATAATACCAAATTAAGAACTTATTTTTTATATTAAAAGATCATTACATTGAATAACATTTTGTTTAAAAACTATTCACAATATATGCATGTGGCCAAAAGTTGATACACGATAAGGTTGTAAAAGGATACACAAAGACACGACCCAAACCATAAATTTATGATCAAATTTTTGAAAGTTAATTATGTGATCAATGGTTAATCATCACAAGATGGCTAGTCGCAAGACGCCTGAAAAGTATTTATATTGATTCAAGGTTTAAATCGTTTCTATGTAAAGATTTGGGATGGTTCATATTGTTTGACAAAATAACTTTTACTTCATTTTGAGAAATTATATATATAATTTCAACTAATTATTTAGTTGTTATTTGTTCCATCCTAAATTGTATGGACATTTGTTTTTTTTTTTGAAATAAACTTTATAAAAAGACATCTTTAGTTTTAAAAGTTAAAAAATAAGATAAAAGCTTACCCGACCCTCACCCATCTTCATCCTTCCCCCTTTACGTTCTTGTTGATGCAACCACGTCGAAGAAGACATCAATTTTCGACCCAGTTGTTCACCACTTTAGGTCTCAAGAGGCATTAATTGGTCCACGTTATTACATTGGCCTTACCACGTAAGCATTATTGTAATTTACTGTATTTATAACATTATTTAACAAGAACGAATTATGTTATTAAAGATGTGCTAGCAAGATGCTGAAGCAAGCAACAAACAATTTAAAGTACAAATCAAGGCATTTGAAAGTATGAAAAGTTAAAAGGACATCAAATTATCTAATCTAAGGAGAATAAATTTGTTCTAATGTTATCCATATACATTCTTCTTGATCTCTTCATATCTTATTTGTAACGACTCTAATATCCTTTCTTCTAAATTTATATTTTTTGTCTATCGTGAAACTAAGATCCATCAACCACGTAAGGAGGAATGCCAGTTTCTACACATTATTATGATTTTGATATTGTTAGATCACATGCTCTTTCTCTTTAGATACCTTAGAAAGAGTTGGAGTTTTGTAGCTAAAAACCTTATCATTTTGAACTCGCTAGATACACTAATAAGGGGCCAAATAGTCGCCTACAAATCCTGCTTGTGTAATGGATGTTTTGAAGTTAGCATGGGGGTAGTTAATAATGGTTATTGAGCAAGAAACTAGCAAATGATTTTAAATCTCATCTCCAGGTCTTGTCGCCAAAAAACTTCCTCGATTGATAGAACGTTTCGCTACTGACACTTGAAAAAGCTGCTTTCAAGGTCTTTTCGCTTCGGTGAATCACTTGAGCCCTGATACATTTTGGTGCCATGGAGCTAGACTAGTGAGCTATTACGCTTTCTTTAAAGGATGGCTGCTTCCAAGCCTACCTCCTCTAACTCTTGTATTTACTAAAACTAAAAGAATTTACAATTACCCTTTGATGTCCTATTTATACTAAATAAATACTAATACTAATCACACTTTATAACCACCTAAATAATATAATAAATAAACTAAATCCTAACTAATACAAACTCAATTATATAGTTAATAACTGATTAATTAACCTCCGTAATTATTGTGTATTTACAAGATTAGTTCAACGATCACCTTTCTAATCTTGTAATGCACTTCTCTTCATGATAAAGTTGGTCCATTATTCTTATATCGGGTTAAATTCACATTATTTTTTTTCTCCCACTTTAAACACTGTGATATGTAATGCTCGAGTTCATTGCACTTGTAAGACCTAATGTGGCTCTTGTCCTGTTGTACTTGACCATCTCCCCGACTTCCCGTACCTTCGACTTTAACCTTGGCCACGTCCAAGATCTTCTCAATAAATTGGAGTTTCCACAACCATAATGCTCACACCTATGCTCCTTTTTCTTTGTTTTTTCATATGAATTTGCAAATAAAAATTGATATTTCTTGGCTTGGATCATCTCATCTTTGATCCTTTCTTCATAAGCTTTATGTCCTTTAAGTCAGGCCATAACATTATCATAACCGATGTTCTTCAAGTGCACAACCTGTTCTATAGAAGCCACTATATGAATAAAATATTTAGATGACTCGTTAAGAAATTTCTTAGCCAATTTTGTTTCTTCTATAATCAAGCCAAGTGAGACAACTCGAGAAGCATACTTGGACTACTTGCTAGCAAAGTTATCAATAACATCATGGTCCTCATCAAAGTTGTTTGATCAAGAAAAAGGCTGGTGCAACCAAAACCAAATCACTTAGACAAATTTTGGTGCTACATGCAAAGGCTTCCGAAGCTTAGCATGGAACTTCCAAAGGCTGTAGAGTTCTTCCGAAGACAAAGTAAAAGATCAACTTCCGAAGACAGAAATCTACTTCCAAAGTCAAGATCATGCTTCCGAAGATCAAGTCTTAGAAGAACAATCAGAAGACTACTTCTGAACTATGAAGAAAAGAAGAAGTTCCCAAGCCTTAGAAGAAGCAGTCTCTTCCGAAGTATAAGTGGATTCGGAAGTACTTGTTCTTCCGAAGCCATTTAACCTTCGGAAGACACTGCTATGAACCAGTGGACACAAGTATGGTCTCTGACACTCCGCTGCAGACCTCTGATACTGCATGGCATCTTCCTAAAGAGCCATGTATTTGACCATACTTTATTCCACTATTCACCTTTTATGATAGTACAAGTTACTAATTTTAGTTGGTGACAAAAGGTAAGTCAATGACATGTCCTGACTACCATATCTCAGATAAGATTTTATCCGAGATACCTTAAACTATAGTCTTGTAGTATAGGCTTTAGTTATAGGATCCCAACTGGTATCAAAGTATATCCGGCAGTAGGTAGTATTATATATAGGTTCTCATTGTAACTCATTCCATACTGCTTGTAAGAGTCTTGTAATACTTGAGTTGAGAAGCAATATATAAAAGTACCTTGAAAATTATTTCTTTTGTTCCTTATTACTTGGTATATTGTGATCAACTCTTATTGACTCTATCTTTATCCGAGTGTTGTTTTAAGAGAGTTTGAGAGAAAAACAAAGTGTTAAGTGACTTTAACCGATCCTGCAATTGGTATCAGAGCTTTTTAAGCTCTTGATTGCGTGATCTAACCATCCAAATCAACCTGTTTTTCACTCCTCCCTACACATTACTCACTCAAAATGGCCCTTAACAAATCCGAAGTAGAGATGGGAACTATGACAAAGGCTCCCATCATTACTCCTGAAAACTTCAGGTCTTGGAGCAGAAGAATAGAAGGCTTCATCAGATACCAAGACAACAAAATGTGGAACTCTATTGTCAACGGCCCGTATAAGCCAAAGGTGCCATCACCTGGTGGAAACGGTGCCATGATAGAAAAGGCTGTTGAAGATTATTCTGATGAAGACTGAAAGAAGATGGACATCGACAACAATGCTATGACCATTCTTATGACTGCAATACCGAACTCCATCATGGTGGGGTTCGAGCATTGCAAGACTGCCAAAGAATTATTTGATGCACTTGCTCAGATGTATGCAAACTCCAATGCTCTAAGAAGAACTCACTGAAGCAGCAGTTTGAGAACTTCACTCATATTGCTGGAGAGACCCTCAGCCAGTAGTCCTTCAGGTACATGGATCTTATCTCTTCTCTTCAGTCTGTGAAGATCACTCCCGAACTTAGAGATCTTACTAGAAAGTTCATGAGTGCTCTTCCAAACGAGTGGGCATTCTATTATGTCTCTATCAAGAGAACAGAAAACTTGAACACGCTTACTATGACTGAACTCTATGGCATCCTTGATGGATATCGCCTAGAGATGGAGAGTAAGAAGGGCCACCAAACAAGCAGACCCATGAGTCTTCCTGCTAGCAACGCTTTAATGGTTGCTGAAGGCTCAATACCCCCACAACCTCAGCACTACCTGACCT
>BJCM01255797.1:0-42444 GCA_018326385.1 Flaveria bidentis
TTTATTACTAACTATAATCCGTTTAATAAATGGGTTTCTAGACTATCTATATATCTATCTATCTATAACCTATCTATTGTTTATTTACTTAAAATAGCTATTCATATGCAATTATAATCATATTTTATCTTCAAACATGGTTTTATAATTCATAAATTTTTATTACTAATTATTTATTATTTTATTTATTCAACCCGTGTAATACACGGGATATTAACCTAGTATGTAAATATAGTGTCAATCATAGCGCCATAAACTACAACAATTAAAATTTCTCATGGTGTCACGTCATACAATCAAAGCCTACAAAAGAGGTTCTGGTGAATCCATGTTTCGTGGATGAATATTTTTGGGAGTGAAAACTTATTTAACACAAGACAATCTTCTAAAAGCCTGTTACCAAGCTCTAGGTGTTCAGTGAATTGAGGAATGAACACCTAGATTGGTAAATCATCAATCTCATATGGATTCTTCATTCTTGAAACATAGGATAACTGCAACAATGTTCAAGAAAAAATGAAATTGCAGCAGGTATAATATATAAGACAGTGAATACCTACGTCCAGTAATATATATCTAAGTTTCAAAGTCTAATATTAACCCAAATTACATCGAAACAGAACAGTCGGTTTAAGTGTATGAAGTCAGTGCCTCTGACCATATTTGCTTTAAACTTTTGGTGCATATGTTATCCTTCCTATGTGATAATTACCAACGGATCTTATAATGTTTCCACCAAGCAGATTTGCCAATACGACAAGTCAATTTCCATTGAAACACCTTAATCATTATCATACACATGTTTCAACTGTCAAAAATGACTATTTGTGTTCCATTAACAGTCATAAAATGTGTCAATAACACTAATCTCACAAAATATTTTCACTGCAAGAAATACAAGTAGAACTAACCATTTCTTTCAATAGAGTGTTGCCATCCTTGGTTAACTTGATATCTCCAGCCCCTCCAACAAGCCTATGAACATAATTAGCACGGAGACAGTGAAAAAAAACTGACAACAAAGAAACTAAGAATGGTGAAAATAAGAAACTAACATCTTAATGGTGCCTTTAGGGCCGAGGTTGCTCTTGAGAACATCTTGTAAACCCTTGGCGGCATTGATGTTCATGTGAAGTGCAGCCGATTTGTTCAGCACTTCGGCATTAGGGTTCAGAACCCGCAGAGACATCTTCGATCCTGATGTTTTAGTAAGAAAACTACAAATTTGAGTGGGAAACATAAGAGTGTAACCGATTTAGTGAAAAATGTAGCGGATCGAGAAGTTACCTTGGATTAGTTATGAGTGAAGTGGATCTTGCAGATGTGATGATGAAGAAGGTGATCGATAGGGGAGAGAAGAGTGCGAAGTTCTTCAGGAGTGAAAATGGAGACGAAGAAGAATGTTGGTTTTAGGGCTTTTTGGTTTGGTTTAGGTTCTTGAATTATACGACGTCGTATTACAAGTCATGTTTATTGCTTTTTTTAATTTTTAACAAAAGCTCGAAGATCGTTTTATACTATGTTTAAGATTGTTTATTATTTACATCTTATTTTGAGATTTTGACTTAAAAGATCGTTTTATACTATGTTTAAGATTGTTTATTATTTACATCTCATTAGAATTTTTAACTTTTTAAAAATTTATTCTCCTACTCATACCTTCATCTTCATCCAAATATATTTTTGTCTCCTTTCAACTTATCTCATTTTTAAAAGTTAAAAGAAGTTTTCAATAATTAATCTCAAACACCCACTTAATCTACTAATACCATACATCCATTTTAATTTATTCCTAATCTACACCCGTATTAGAGATCGTCTTGTTTCGTCCTCTTTTGCGTAAAATGCGACACCTGAAATCAACTTTTAGAATTTACTTATTGTTTATTTTGTGTGGTGTTTCTATTTACATCAATTTAATGATGATTAATGTCATCTATTTGTTGCTAGACCGATATAACATCAACATCTCGTTTTGAGCCATACTAAAGCATCTACATGGTTGTGGATCCACACTTTTGGTATAACACCAATTCTATGATTTTTTAAGACCGGTCCCAATTGAATATTAACATCAACCTAATTTGAATGATTTTGGCTCACACTAAGAGAGCGTTCGGTTCACATAATTTATAGGAATTCATGTGAATTGGAATTAGTATTGAAATTGTTTGATTTGTTAATTAAAATTGTGATTGAGTGAACAATGACAGAGAATATTTTACCTTCAACTTTTTTTATTGTAGGATTTAAATTTTTCTCTAGGTGGAAGAAATATTAAATTTTCACGATCAAAGGAATTTGAGGTAATAAATTTTCTCTCATTTTTCACCAAAACACAATTTTGGTTGACAAATCACACAGCTTCAATACAAATTCCAATTCCCGAAAATTTCTATGAATTCTGTAAATCGAAGCCCCCTAAATGATTATTTATTATACATGTTTAACTATTAATTTATTAAGCTCAAATAACTTAACTCGATTGCTTTTAAACATAACACGTTGTATAGAAAAATATGTAATAAAAAAACAAATCATCCATTATTTGTTGTTCTAGAGTTACGGTTAGCAAAATCGTTTGCTTATTTATGGGTCTGCTTGTTTCCTCCCTCGTTTCCAAACAATCAAATATCTTAATTGGATTGGCGATTGCTTGTTCCAAAACATGATCGACAGAAGTTATTTAATGCTTGATAAGAGTATTTGATGTTTATTGTTTAAACATCGCGAGGTTAATAGAGTTTAAAAACTTTATTTAGTTTTTAGTCTTTATACTTTGATTTGGTAGTTAAACATAGTTGGCTTGCTTAATTAATCCTGACGTCATTATTTGATTTTGTGGTTCGACTTTGCTAACTTGCTTGTTTTGATTTAGTCACAGTTGTTTGATTTTATTCATGACATTTACTATTAACACATATTGCTTTAATCTGTTAATATCTTAATTGTTAGATTGTCGAAATTAACCGGATAGTGCCCCACTTTAGCGAATATTAATAATACAATGAATCTCAAAATAAACTTTGAAGTTTCATCTACCCCTTAATATATTAACTTGGATAATATTCATTCAATTCATTTCGAACGAATAAAGTTTTCATTCTGTCATCCTAACAAACAGGGTGAAAACAAGACATGCTTCAAACATTCACTTGGAATACCCTCCTCTCATTATCATCTTCCATTTCTGAAAGCTACGGAGAGGGTGAAAAAAGAGCTTTAAACCCACATATTCCTCACATGTAATGTTGTAAACAAAAGTTGGGTCCGAATGAATAATCAATAGCAAGGGATTCGTGAGGTCGAAATAATAGTTCGGATCCCATCATATTCACGTTCATAGATCTAGGTTTGGATTTTCAACTAAAACATGTGAGGTTTTACATTTAAAGTTTGCAAGATGCTAACCAATTTGCATGTAAAATAATGTTATTTAAGTTTTGACGAGTCTATAAGTAAAAAAGGTCTGAAGTTTTGCGTGTTTGGATCGAGATAGAAAAACAACCGTTGTGAGGGTTTTTAGGTTAATTATCCGTCCTACAATTTTAGTAGAAAAACCATGGACATACTATGGACCAAATTTGGTAGCCAAAGGTCAATAGTAGAAAGTTCACTTGTTTTGAATGGATATTTAAAACAAAGTGTGATAGGGAAAGGGATTAACTGGAAGCGTGGTTCCAGATGAATGGATAACATGCAAAATATCATCTTGTTTGTAGTACTTGATAGCTAATTTGCAAGTAAACCGTAGTTGTCCGTCTTTTGATTGTTTCCACTGATGTGTTTACTCAGGTAAAATATTATATGAAATGTTAGCGAACAATGATTTGGTACTTGATATAACGTGACAAAAAATGATGTTCTGCATGATTATGCTAATCGGTCATATTACATTTAGGTAGTCTTTGGTACGCAAAAATGAAAGACAATGAAATGAACCATTGAGAATGAAAGAAAAAAATACATATTTAGTTTGCGTATGTAATGGAACGAACAATTACAAAGGTGATTTCCTTACCTCAAATTCATTTCATTCACCCCTTCTTTTTTTTCATTTCATTCATTCTTTCATCCTTAGTCACTAATACTATCCACCCACAGCCGACTGGCCGGTCGCCGCTGCTCACCCCTGCCGCTATATCAAGCATCTAATCGTTGTTCACTAACATTTCATACATCAAGTACGTGATCACTATTCGCTAACATTTCGTACGACAAACAAAACAATGGTTGGCGCCACCCACCACCGTCATCGGCAACTACCATCATCACCATTAGTCGTCACTATCATAATCAGTTTTGTATTCTATTCTTTTATGTTTTCACACCTAACAAACAATACAAAGCAATGATTCTTTTTATTATCACATGGTAACCATGATAATGAAAGGTAATGATTAATTTTACTCATTTATCAATTCCATTTTCTCGTTAGCTCGTATCAAACAGACCATTATGATATCATGTATGCTAAATAAAGGTAAAGTAGTTATAAGGGATAAACTATAGTTGAGTGTTAACTGGTGTAAGACTACAATACGACGAGTAGCGATAAAACAAAATTTTGACACGCTAGATAAAGAAGTCATGCAAACTGCAACATGTGATGATGAATAAACAAGTATTGCATTGTTATCATTAAATTTTGTTTAAACAAACATATAAATCAGTTGTGTATACAATACAAATAAATGGAAAAAAAATTATATGTAATTATATATATTCTAATTACCAACTTCAATGTACATATTTTTATACATATGATACAACTATATAATTTTTTATATTATGCTCAATACCTTTACACCTTCTTACAATTTAACCTTACAAAATTCTATTTTCAACTTTGTTACCCTGTATTTTCATCTCTAACAAAATTTTCATTTATTTTTCGCTCTAAAATTTAAGAGGTACACTTCGTAACGTACACGTGTGGTTTAATATTTTTACGCTTATTTCTTATCGTTTAGCGGCCATGTCGCAATGTGCGGGTGGTCTTAATTCGACTTAGTTATTTTGTTTTTAATGTTTTACATTTCAAGTGTATGGTTTAATATTTTTACGTCTATTCTTCCGTTTGATTTTTTTTATATGTTTTTATTTATTTTTTAACACGTGTTTTTTCCGGTGTTGCTGACCACTAACGGATGTGTGGATATTTATGCTTCTTCACATGATTTTACGCCGCCTCAAGCAATTATAACATGGTTTAAGTCACATAGAACTTAAATGAAAATTATAATAATAACAATAATAATAAAAAATAATATTTGTAGAAGTATTAAATGATTTAGCCTATGATTAGAAAATATATGCACAATTATATACTGTGAAAAAACAAAGTTGATGAAAGTGACTGTGTACAAGTGCTGAAGCTTACGGTACATTCTTTGATGCTTGAATATTGTTTAAAGGGTTGTTCCCTTTATTCGGTCTCAATTGCCGACCCCACCTCTGGTCTTTGGTAGTGGGTGGACGGCCATTAACGACCGTTGCGTGCCGTCATCGCCTCTCTATTCTAACGCCTCTTATTCATCTGCTATGGCCATGGCAATGGAGATGGTCTTTGAAACGGGCCGTTTGAGGGTTTTTGCTCTTTTTCATCACCGCCCTGTGAAAGGGGGGTTTTTGCTCTGTTATGGCCATGGCAGTGGATACCGATGTTTTTTTAAAATATTTTTTTGGTGTCAGTGATGGTTGGTGGACGCTTACCTGATACTTTGTTACATGGGTCGATGACGTTGAGCTTTAGCTCTATTTAGACCTTGGTTTGGTCGACTGCATTGTAATATGTGCGAGCCTGTTGTTTGCTAATGTCGATGAAGATGGACAACAGTTCATCTGAGACCTATTGTTGATGGTTTGCATATTATGAGATGTTGGTTTGTAAGTTATGGATGGAGGTTGTATTTGATGTTCAAGGTTACGTGTATTTGAGCCATCGTTGATGATCATCCACCCTTTAGACTTGCATGTTTTTGGCTGTTGTTTGTTTGGTTGGTATGTTCCTGGTCATCAGGTTGTGTAATTAGATGATTATTTAATTATGGGATCGTTATCTGTTGTAGCACATGATAATTTTGGGTTTGTTATATCACTAATATGGATTTGGGTTACGATATATTGGTTCATGAAAACCAAGAGGTGATGATGCCGAATAAAACATAAGTCGTCGGTGTTTTGGCGTTGTATCTGATTGCAGCCACATCGAGTTTGATTGTTGAGCCTTCAAATATGATAAACGCCATGTAAATAGTAGTGATTATTGACTTCTAACCCATGAACAAGTGGCGATGATGAATCAAATTCTATCTGATTGTTTGGCGTGACGTTTGTGATGTCAATGTGATTTTATGCTATGACGATATTCGTAGCCGCAATGAGTTATAAATTTTGAGCCAACGTACCTATACTTGAATTAGTTATTTAGGAAAAAACTAATCGTGCATCGCGTGATATGGAAAAACATCTAGTTTATATTAGAAAACTATATCAAGACGAATTAATAGTAAATATCACATAAAACAACACAACTTATTTCTACCATGGATAAAGTTCTCACCGTATATGTATATTAAAGTTTATGAACTTGAAAAAAATTACAAAAAACATCAGTTTTTTACCAAAGTCCTTAAATTTATCTAAAATACACATCAACTTTTTATCAAAATTCTTAATAACTTGATATCATTTATTTATAGTCATGTATGAAACTTTGACACATTTAAAGGAGAAAAAGTAATAATTTGAAGATAATTCAAAATTACGTGCATTTTATAAAAATTTGATGACTTGACATACAAATATTAGTTTGGTGACTTTTACTTGCAGTTTCATATAAAAGTCTAAAAACTTCGATATACAAAATCAGGTTGAATGATTTTTTGTAAAATCTAAGAAAATACAATGTTTATTTTATGATGTTAACAAAAACATTAATATTCATCCTTAAATCAATATTATACAGCTTAAAAACCATTCAACTATTGTATCATAGCAATATATATTTAAAACAACAAATTTATATGACAAGAATCAAAATAAAGAAAGAAAACAAATGATTCTATTATATTATATACATAGCAATAAGCAAAATTTGACACCCGTTTTTTTCATTGTGATGTTTATAACACGTAGACACATTTTACTTTAATTGTTCTTAATAACTTTTCAATTACAATGTTTTACGAACCTTTAATCGTATCATTATGATGTGGTTAATTTTATCTACATGTCCAAGTAATTTATATTCAAAACAGAGAGGGGTCAAAATGTTATAAATATTTATTTTATATTTTTTGGTATATAAATTTTTATAAAGTTTTAAATGTACGGTTATGACATACTTATTTTTATGTACATTTTGATATAAATTTTATTCAAAACTAAGTTGGGTCAAAATTTGTTTTTTATGACTCTGGATATATAATATTTTATAAAAGTCTGAACATACTATTATGTCATTTTTAATTTACTGTATGTTTAAGTATGGATTTTATTAAAAACCAACTCGTGCAATCTCTCACAAATGTTATTAGATTCATGACGTAACATGTTAAGAATTCTACTATAATCATTATCATCAAAAAAATTTCGTCTTTTTTTTTATTAAATAATGACCTTAATTGCTAATAATATTATTTAACACTTTTATAGATCTTATTAAATATATCTATTTATTAATGATATTTCTAAATTTATAAAATTTTTATAAAACAATAAATTTTTCTAAAGCATTAAAGTTTTTTTATAAATACAAATATTTTAAAACTGGTCTTTAAAAAGTAAAAATTTTAAAATAAAAAATAAGTAAATTTGGGAGTTATAATAAGAAATTGTTAAAAATAATACTTTCATACGGTTTGTTTCAAAATAAAATATTTATTATTTTTTGGAAAAAAAAATAAAAAACAAATTTAAATAGTTGATATAATTGTTTTAATACGTAAATTTCAGTCATATCATATTTTAAAATATCATTTTATAATTAATAAATCTGATTATATTAATAAATTTTTATTTAATTCATGTAACACGAGTTTACAAAAAACTAATTATCATATATTCTATTAATAATCTCACCAAAATACGTATCTTTGTAAATAGTATTAAAATTTCACCTCAACGTCTTCCTACATTTTTATATTAAAAAAACTCTTGTTTCACAGAAAAAGTAAAACCAACGTTTTAAATCTTACAACAAAAAATCATTATTATCGTCATTATTATCATATATTCTACTAATAATCTCACCAAAATACGTATCTTCACAAAAGATACGAAAAAAGATTTACCGCAACGTCTTCCTTTTCTTTTAGTATAAAAAGAACCCTAGCTTCACAGAAAAAGTAACCAAAACTTACAAAACCATTAATTACAGTCATCACAGGAGATAGAAATACTAGGGTAGATAATAATATTTGCCCCTGAGATTCACTATATTTATAACAGACAGAAATCTTCAGGGCTGATAACCTCTTGCCCTTAAGATTCATTGTTCATTAACGCTTGTACCCCATACATCGTGCTTTGTTGGGGGTTCTCTTTCTCATGGTTCATCTTGCATCTGTGAAACCATTACTGAAGTAGCAGCACTTGAATCTCTTCAATGGCGAAGAATTACGTCAGAGAAAACGTTCCTCTGTCGAGATTCGGAGTGTTAGTCGCACAATTGGAATCTATAGTCGCTTCCGCATCTCACAAGCTACCTGATCCGCTCCTCTGTTTCGATCTCCTCTCCGATCTCATATCCTCCATTGATGAAGAGCCCAAGGTCTGTGTATCTAACTATCTATGACTCTATACGGTTGTTTGTGATTGTGTGATTTGTTTCGCTTCGATACTGATACGCTGATTTTGTTCGTTAACGATTTTAAAAAGTAAAACCTAGTGATTGCAAATTGATATGAGAAATTTGACAGAGTTAAATGCTATTCTTACGTTTTTTTTCTGGAGTACGTAGTTTCATTTGATAGTTGCTTCTTCGTTAACTAGTTGAATGTTCATAGTTTATGGATTGATATCTAAATTTGTGATGCAAATGTGTGACCTTAGTTTAGTAAAAAGTGAAATGGAAACCCATAGCTATTAGTGGAACAAGACAACATGACAGATCTTATTGCGACCTTGGGTTTGACACTGGAATGACTTCCTGATTCCAGAGTAATACGATATGTGTATGCATATGTAATGCCATCACTTGATTGGTAAGTGCCGGTTGGATTGGGTCACCACAATGATCTTATGTGATAAAGACATATTTATTTATTTTTGGCGTTGATTTAGGTGATATTCACCCTGTTAGAGCATAATTATTTGCATTTGAAGTTAGGGAGATGAACTAACTACTTTAACCTTAAAGTTGACATAATCTTGCATGGTTAAAAAGGGATACTGTCATGTAAAAGATACAGAGGATCATGGATATAGAATAATTAAAGGTTAATCAATTTTGAATCCGGTATTAGCTTGAATGGAGGGACCGAGGGAGTTAAAGTTTAAGACTAATACATTTGAATAATTGAGTTGAAATATTTTAGGAGTCTGTACTTCTGTGGCAAAGGAAATGTGAGGATGCACTCTTTTCTCTGCTTGTTCTTGGAGCAAGGCGCCCTGTACGTCACCTGGCATCTGCTGCAATGGGTAAAATCATTTATAAGGGAGATAATATCTCAATCTACTCAAGAGTGAGCTCTTTACAGGGGTTTCTTTCTGATGGAAAGAAAAGCGAGCCTTTGCGAATAGCAGGTTTGTCAATTTTGTTTAATGTTTGAGTTCAATTTCAAGTCCGCATTTGATGCTAACTTTATCTATTTTGTTATAGCTAGCGCCATGTAATTAAAGGATCATTATCTATATAATAAATGAGATATCATGTAATTAGTATTTGACTTTAGTAACATTTTCAACTTGTTTGATGTTGTGTCATTGTGAATACAGGTGCTGCACAATGCTTGGGGGAGCTCTATCGACTATTTGGCAGGAAAATCACATCTGGTTTGCTTGCTACTACAAGTAATGTAACAAAATTGATGAAGTTTTCAGAGGTAACATTGGAGTTCATTCCTTCTTTTGTAGTATTTCTCTGGAGCACTTTTACATCAGGTGCTGCAAAGTGCTTAAGCTTGATGTCTTCTTATAAACAAAAAAATTGTTATTGATGATGTGTCATGAATAGTTGTTCGTTCTCTTTGATTACTTGTTTGGGTTTTAGGGAAAGTTCAAATTATGTGTATAGATAGTAGTGATGACATTAGAACTTAGAAGGTAATATGGACTTATCATCTCATGTTAGTATAATACTTAATATGAACGCCACAAAAAGGAAACTAAAGTTATATTTTGGCATGGAATTTAAGTAGGAGGAACTGTATACTTTAGAAATGCATACTTAACTATTTGTACCTTTCATTTCTCTGCTTCTATTCAACCTATATTCTTGATCTTATTTATGATTATTTCCCCCACACCAATTTGTTACCGCTTTATGCTAGGATTTTGTGAGACGAGAGGCATTGCAAATGCTTAGAAATGCTCTGGAAGGTTCTGGAGGAAATGGTTCTTTTCCTGCATATGCAGAAGCATTTAAAATAATTATGAAGCTGGGTGTTGGAGATAAATCATTTATAGTTAGGAAAGCTGCTGCTAGATGTTTAAAAGCTTTTGCTAATATTGGGGGTCCCGGTCTAGGGGTTGGAGAGCTTGAAAATTCTGCCTCTCATTGTGTCAAGGTATCACTTTCTTGCCCCTCTTTGTAGTTACTCTCTGTAGTCTGTAGTAGAGTAGCAAGATGGGCGGATTGGGTAGTGGGTCAAAACAAGTTTGTGTCAGAATGGGTTGATAAAGGTAGGTGGATGCACAAACACTTTCTTATATTTTTTTAACTGAATTTTATACATAGTTAATGTGTTAAGTATCACTACAAAAACTATATTGATACAATAAGAAACTTATTTATTTTAATAAACAAAGATACGCGGGCTTTTATAGAATTCTGAATATACTTTGGGTGTTTTGAGTTTTAACTTGTTTGACTCTTAGCTAAGTTTTATAGGTTAACCCAATTAACCCTTTAGAGCGCACATATGACCCATATAACGCATTCAGCCGTAGAAGCGTCTAAATTGTCACATCTAGTATGTATTTTCGGAGATCCTTGTCTGATATTATGTCGTCTTATAAGGCTCTTGAAGATCGTGAATCATCAGTTAGGGATGCCTTTGCAGAAGCTTTGGGAGCCTTGCTTGCTCTTGGAATGAACCCTCAAGCGCAGGTATACCATTTGGATCTCAAGTTCATTTCTTTGTTTGTGTGTACCGCTTCTTTTTTTCATTTTGTTTTGTCGTAGCCATTTTACATTTTTTTTATTCTTCTAGGTGCAACCAAAGGGGAAAGGCCAATCTAATCTGAAAAAACTTGAGGGGAGTTTGCAAAGACATCTTACATCACCTTTCAATAAAGGTAATGGCATTTCATGGATTAGGAACGTGCTTGAAAGAATTCATTAATGGAAATAAAAATAAACTGAAATCCAAAACTTCAATGAACAAAAATAACTTACTTGTGAAAGGGCCCTAAAAGCATGAACAGTAATGCATTGGGTTATCGCAAATATGCTATATATTGATAAATATACTATTTTTGCAGCAAGTGGACCACGTTCAAAGAATTTGCGGGTTGGTCTAACTTTATCATGGGTGTTTTTCTTACAGGTATGTTGTGTCTATTGCTAGTTCTCATGATTTTATCAGCAACATTTATCCTTATCATTGATGAATTGCTGTTTCATGCACATCTCACTATTAAGGCTTGAACAATTTACGGGTTTTGAAGTGATAGAATTTGTGAATTGTTGTTACATGCTCATTCACTATTAATGCTTGAACAAACATATTCTGAAGTGATGGAATATTTTCGTTTATGAATAGAGCTAAAGTTCTCTTTAAAGTACATGACAGGCCATTCGTCTTAAGTATATGCATCCGGATAGCGAGCTCCAAAATTTTCTTGTGCAGATTATGGATATGCTCCGCACAGATTCTTCTGTAGATGCACAATCATTGGTATTTCCTTATCACTTTGTAGCCTTAACATTGCTTTCTTAATTTGATGACATGATTAAAAGAATACTGGAAGTATATTTTGGAACAAATGAGAAACAAAAAATGACAAAAAAAAAAAAAATAGTACCTAGTTGCTGGCTGTTATCAGCAAGACTAAATTCTAGATTAGTACTTAAAACACTTATACCGTCCAGCTGAATCATTTTTTTTAAATCTCTAGATTATAATAACAGGTTAATTCTAAACTGAAAGGCAATGAATTTTACATATATTGAGTTTTCTACCTACTAATATGTAGATTCTATACTTGCCCCTAAAAGATTAAAGTTCTTACAAGTAGTAGGATTGAATAATCAAGCAATTTGAGTCAACACTAGGTTCGTGAAGCAAAAGAGCTACGGCATTATGTAGTTGCAACCTGTATTCTGCTAGATACTTTATTCTTTAATTTTTATGGATTTAACAGAGTTGATTCTTAGCGCTTTCAGTTACAAGATTCAACCTGCTATTTATGATTTATATTTTCTTGAAGGCATGTGTTGTTTATATCCTACGGGTTGGTGTGATTGATCAAATGACTGAACCAACACAAAGGGTCTTCTTAGTTAATCTAGGGAAGCAGGTACGCTAAATGTCACGTGTCTGATTACTTATTATATGTTATGATCTTGATTTGCTTAGCTTCAATGACTTGGTGTGGATTTTCTGTTACAGCTTCAGTCCCCTGATGCAAGTCCATCAATGAAAATTGCTGCTTTACGCACTTTATCATATGCCCTAAAAACGTTAGGAGAGGTAAGGTGTATTCCGAGGCTGTTTTATGTAATTTATTACGACATGAGACAAAAGTTGCCAAATGCATTTGAAGTTTTGGAGGTTACATTTTGGACTATGAGTCACTTTTTTTTTCTTTAGGTTCCGCTTGAATTCAAGGAGGTTCTTGATGACACAGCTGTAGCAGCGTTGTCTAATTCTTCGCCACTTGTATGATATTATTTTTTTGTTAAATCTTTTCAGTTGACCGTGAGACACATATTGCCTTATAATTGTCTCATTGGAAATAAATTAATGGTGTTCTGTAATTTAAACCCTATAACCAATCTCTAATAACATTTATTTTGTTCCCCTCTTGTTTTGTATCTTTTTTTGTGTTTTGGTAAAGACTAACAATTTTACAATCTACATCTATTCTCTATGTTTGGGTTATTTCAATTTCAAGTACTTATTTGAAGTTTTGACGTGACATGTTTGCTAGGTACGTGCTGAGTCAGCCTTGACATTACGTGCATTGGCAGAGATTGATCCGACATGTGTTGGTGGCCTGGTTAATTATGGGGTCACTACACTGAAGGCACTGAGAGAAAATGTGTCTTTTGAGAAGGTATGACAGCAATGCATTTTTTTCGTGAAAGATTGAAATTCAATCAATTTTCTCCCAGCTGATAATCTGAATATATATACTCGAATATTGTTTGGTTGGTTTTATATTGTTTTCCTTTTTAATTGAAGTTTTTGTTTTCCCAACACTGTAGATAATCAGAGTGGTGGTCTGCGATCATAAAATAATATCACATCACAAGTTTATGCATGTTAACTGTCTTTTGAACAATACTACTCTATTTAATGGATTATGAAGACAAACAACCCAACTTGTTACAGCGAGACTGCCTTTTGATCGCATTTGTGCTTATTTTGACCTCTAAATATTCATTAATCTTTTGCTAGTGACAAAGTTGCTTCCATAATCATTAATTGTTATTTCAGATGGCAAGAGGCCTATATTTTCTGTTGGGTTGCAAGAAAGCTGTGTTGCTGTTGATGTTAGAATCTTTATTCTTGTTTTATTCAGGAGTAATTATTCATTTTCTTTTCTCACAATGGTATATAGGGAAACAATCTGAAGATTGAGCTTGATTCTTTAAGTGGACAAGCTACAGTTTTGGCTGCACTTGCATCTGTTACCCCAAAGCTACCTCTTGGTTATCCAGCCAAGTAACAATACTTTTCAAATTTACTTTGATTAGCATTTATGTGCCGACAGAATAATTAGTTTTATTTATTTATTTTTGTGCATAGATTGCCCAGAACAATGCTTGATGTTGCTAGGAAAATGCTTACAGAAGCTAATCAAAATCCTGTGGTTGCAACAGTTGAAAAAGAAGCTGGATGGTTACTCTTATCATCTTTGTTGTCTTCCATGCCAAAGGAGGCTAGTTATCTATTTATTATTTTTATATTTGGTAATATTATTATGGTATATCTTGATTATTAAAACCAACTGCATGAATTGTACAGGAGATGGAAGATCAAGTGTTTGATATTCTTTCTTTATGGACTGATGTCTTTAGTCGCGTCCAAGATCATCAAGTAAATCCAACAGAGGACCTGTCTTCGAAAATAAGGTTATCATTTTGTTTAGATCGACCTCTAAAAATGAATTTCATTACTTAGATTAACGTTTGCTCTTGTATCTCTTTGTAGAGTGTGGTCTGCTGCAGTCGATGCCCTAATTGCATTTATAAGATGCTTTGTTTCTCAAGATGCTTTGAACAAGGGGATCTTGCTCCAACCAGTGCTATTATACCTTAATAGGTGCGTACAAAATCAATTAGCGTTGGTACTATGTTTATATTCAGCTATAAATGTATTTTATTTCGCTGATGTTAAGCACAATGTATGATGAGAAACAGGGCATTATCCTATATTTCTTCTCTATCAATCAAGGAGAATGATGCAAAGCCTTTTATGGACATATTCATCAGCAGAACACTGATAGCTTACCAGTCACTTTATGATCCAATGGCATACAAGAGTGACCACCCTCAAATTATTCAAATATGCACAAGTCCCTTCAGGTAATAAAGGTTTATTTCTATGTGAAATCCGATGATTCTATATACTTTATATGTCATGCTGGATTTCACTGCAATATTAGTTAAATGAGAATCTCTTAAGACTTTTTATGGGGTTTGGGAAACAGAGAAGCATCCAAGTATGAAGAAAGCTCCTATTTGAGGATACTTTTGGACAGCAGAGATGCTTGGTTAGGTCCTTGGATTCCTGGAAGGTATTTACATATTCACTATGATTGGTTCTTTGCAATCTCAACTATTGGATTCATGATTCTTAAAGATTCTGCAACATGTGTGCAGACCCTTTTGTTGAAATTTTGTGACTGTTGTTTATTCTTGCTGGCTCATAGGGATTGGTTTGAAGATGAACTTCGAGCATTTCAAGGTGGAAAAGATGGTGTTTTGCCTTGTGTTTGGGAGAATGAGCTCTCTACTTTTCCTCAGGTAGATTAAGTTATCCTCACGTATGTGTGCGTGTGTGTATCGTTGACAAAAAGGGAAAAGGGTCATGTAAGTATTTGGTCTCGTTTCATCTGCTGGCTAAACAATTGTGTAATGTGCATAATGTACCTATACGTTTTGATTCAATAGAATATTCTTCGAGTTCATATTCCGCCTATGTAGGCTTCTTGGGTCTTCAATTTGTCTATGTTAACTATTTTCTAAATTAGGAATTAGATCCTTTACTGGAACTATATTGGCCACTTATTGGTTAAATATGCAGCCCGAGACTATTAGCAAGATGTTGGTGAACCAAATGCTTCTTTGCTTTGGGGTCATGTTTGCTACTCAGGTAGTGTTTTCTCAGTGTCCATTTATTCTCCTCTTTGCATAGATTATTATATATACTTGGATGTCATTTTTAATCTGAATATTACCCCAGGATAGCAGTGAGATGTTATCACTTCTTAGCATACTTGAACAGTGTCTAAAAACTGGAAAGAAACACGCTATCCATGCAGTCAGCGTGACAAACGTATGTGTGGGATTACTTTCTGGGTTAAAGGTGCTAATACTCTCTCTGTTTCATTAACAACATACATATCTGAAACAGATCTGATATTGGCTCATTTATTCCTCATTTCCCAGGCCACACTCACATTCCGAACCCAGCCACTAGAAATGGAAATATTAAATGCTGTGCAGGGAATCTTTCAGGTTCTTTGCGGTGTAGTCTTACATTTTACTTGAAGCTTATGCTATATGCTTTTAATTGGTAATTTTTGTTCTTTCTATAACAGGGTATCCTAGCTGAGGGTAGCATCTGTGAATCACAACGTAGAGCGTCATCAGAAGGGCTTGGGCTTTTAGCTCGCCTTGGAAACGATACGTTTACTGCCAGATTGGTAGATTATTCACTATACTTTTATGCATGAAGTTATGCTTTTAGTTCTATATTGCAGATTTTATTGTTCATATTATGCCTGTGGCATGTTTTAATTTCTGATCTCTATATATATTTTTCCAAACCAGACTAGATCACTGGTTGCTGATGTAACCGGGGCAACAGATCCTCACTATGCCGGGTCAATTGCTCTTGCTCTTGGTTGCATCCACCGCAGGTATGTTACTTCTCTGGAAAAGAACATTTGCATAGTTTTCAACAATTCTCTTTTATTCCGCTTTCCTTTGGCACTCAAGAACTTGTGTTACATTATTCAAATCATAAATATAATATTGTCTTGATGTTTTTGGCTTGTTCTGAAAGCAAAAGGTTTCATCTTTGACATGTTGCCTGCAGTGCAGGAGGGATGGCATTATCTAGTTTAGTACCATCCACTGTGAACTCTCTCTTGTCGCTAGCTAAGAGTTCTATAGCTAGCTTACAATTATGGGCTTTGCATGGTCTTCTTTTAACTGTAGAAGCTGCTTCCTTGTCATACGTGTCACATGTTCAAGTATTATCCTTTTTTCCCTCCATTTCTTCTCTCTAATCTAGCAGATTCAGAGCATTTTATCATTTATTATTAACTATCTGCAGGCAACACTTGGGCTTGCTATGGATATCCTATTATCTGAGGAGAATGGATGGGTAGTGCTTCAGCAAGAAGTGGGTCATCTCATAAATGCAGTAGTTGCTGTTCTTGGTCCTGAACTTCACCCTGGAAGTATATTCTTTTCCCGCTGCAAGGTTTGTTTTTATAACTTTTCATTTTTATTTGGTCGAGTCAATAATAGTATGGCTCAGAAAATATATTCCTGTTGTTAATTGTTTGATTTTGTACAGTCTGTCATTGCAGAGATAAGCTTGCAGCAAGAAACAGCAACACTTCTTGAGTAAGTAGCGTTACCATACATTTGCAGACAGTATGTTTAGCTGTCTCCAACCTTCCTGCATAATACCATTTTATCTCCAAAAATGGATATTTGGAGCACATAAAATCTACTACAACTAATCTCCAAACAGGAAGAAATTTTTGGAGCAAGCAATATATCTTCCAAATATGGAGGAAGCAATATTCATTCCTCCAAGAATAAAATTTGTCATTGTAACTCATTTGTAAACTGCTTTAACCTGTTAGTTATTATCATCAATAGATAGATATATTATTATTAAAATCTTTAAATAAACATAAATCTACTTAAATTGAAGTAGTGCTTAGATAAATTAAGTTGGTATAAAAATTTGGAGTTGGAATATTTTGGAAAAGACAGTTGGAGATGAAAAGAATTAAGGAAGAATATTCCTAAAAAATAAATACTTTTTCTGTGTTTTTTGTAGGTGGAGAAATGGAGATGGTTTTAAGTCATGGTTATTGGTTTTAGACTTTTTATTTATGTAGTGTGTGTCACCTTTTGCAGGAGTGTTCGCTTTACACAACAACTTGTCCTCTTTGCTCCCCAAGCTGTTACCGTTCATTCTCATGTGAAAATCCTCCTCTCAACTCTTTCATCAAGACAGGTAATTATTGAAAATGATTGTCAAAGTACGCTTATAATGTATCTCTTATGGTCCTGAAACTGTTTTACCTTTGCAACAGCCAACTTTGCGACATCTTGCAGTGGCCACTCTACGACATCTCATTGAGAAAGATCCGGTATGTAACACTTAATGATGCTGTATTTTTTTCTTTTCAATATATGTTATCATGTGTTTGTTTCATCTACTTTTCTCAGATCACTTGTTTGTCTCTTAATTATATGAAAGCTTGTGCGTGTAAGCAACGTATTCATAATGGTATATCTAAGCTAACTGCATTAAGTTATTTCACATCCTGACATAATCAGAAATAAAGTTGTGGATTTTCCATGTAAGAAGCTGTTTCCTTATTTTAATTTGTAATCAATAGTTGCTTCCTTACTGTTTTTAAGTGCCAGTTCAAAATGTGAGCATGCTAATTGTCACTTCATAGTTAGTACCTTAACTAATTTTCGTTATTGTCAATGTAAGATTCATTAACTTGGTTCTTATCTGCTGATCATGTCAATTTACTTATGGGACTACTTGCAGGATTCCATTATTGATGAACAAATAGAAGAAAATTTGTTCCACATGCTAGACGAGGAAACTGACAACGAGTATGTATCCTGTTATGTCTATATCATCTTTAAGTTCATTAGCTGGCTTGTCAGAATATGGATTTATTGTAGAATGTAGATCTCATCTAAGCATTACTATTTTCTTGGCTGATAAATAGTGACATGTTTATCAGTCTAAAATTCTAATTTATTTGCTTCAGATGTTTCTCTATACTAGTTTGCGTCACCATTTTTTTCTAGTAAATGTTTGAACAAGACCGGTGTTGATCAGTTTGGACAATAGTATTTAATTATTAAGACCCAAGTTGCTTGGACATTGCATAGTAAAAACCTAAATTACAAGAAAAATAGAAGCCTATCTATACAATATACAGTACAAGACATTGTGTCATTTGGAAATCCTAAACAATGAGAGCAGCCACCGGGAAATGCAAAGTTCAGTACATATAATTAACTGCTATAACATTATACTTCTCTTATGACTTTTGACCCTGTTTCTGTTCCGCCTATTTTAGAATATCATATAGTCGATAGTGGTAAACGTTCGGCTTGACTGTTCCTTACGCATTGTACTTAAATATGTATGATGCTCGTTCATAGACCCCTGTTGCCCCCTCTACTAAAGTATGTATAAATATTCTGCAACATATTTGTCATAAGAACCGTAACATTGCAGATATACAACATATATCTTTTTAATGCCTGGCTTTTTAAAACTTCATTTTGTTATCATAGGATTGGGAGCTTGGTGAAAACCACAATTATGCGATTGCTCTATGCATCATGCCCATCATTTCCATCTAGGTGGCTAGCAATATGCCGTAACTTGGTATGTTAGCTCTTCAGTATTTTCTGTTTTGCATATGAAGGCTTAGTGTAAAATGCGTTCTATTAATATCTTTTTTGTACCTGAGTATTAACGTTGTTCTTAATCATTATTTATCATTCTGAATGTATCTACATATCACACCTACTTTATGAAATGGTAGAAACAAAACTGAAGTTCAAAAGGAAACTTTGACTCTTGAATATTGAATTAATTCAGGTTCTTGCTACATCAAGTGGAAATAATAGAACCAACAAAGAAGTGGAAGATGATTCCTTTAGTGGTCCTGGTGGGGACACATCATATGGGGAAGATGATGAGAACATGGTTTCTAGCTCTCAAGCATTACCTAATTCTGCCAGAGACAAGTACCTTAGATATCGAACAAGAGTATTTGCTTCAGAGTATGTGTACCTATGCCTAATCTAATAATAGTTATGGATCACATCTTTGTTTCACGTACTGCTTCCTTTTCATGCTCAGTTTATTCAAAGACTAAATAACTTGCAATGATAATGCTTTGCTCCTCTTTTGCTCATATACTTATAATTAAGTAACCAGTCAGCCAACTTTGAATTAAATATTTATTTTGAAGCTTGGCAGCTTGCTATACATGAAAATATTAGGAAATCATTGATGGATCTACTGGTTAGACTTTGATTTAGGATTAATTGATTTAAGTACCTATGTATCTATTTGGAACCAGGTGCTTGAGTCATGTACCAGATGCAGTTGGACAAAATCCTGCTCACTTTGACCTATCATTAGCAAGAAGCCAGCCAGCCAGTGAGTTGATATCAGGTGACTGGTTAATCCTCCAGGTTCAGGAGCTCATATCTCTTGCTTATCAGGTGACGAGTGTAATCAAAATAATTATAATATCATGTGGAACCACCTATTGCCATTCTTAATTAGTGTTTATAATATTACTCATAGATAAGCACAATTCAATTTGAAAACATGCGGCCAATTGGTGTGGGACTCCTAAGTACTATTCTGGACAAGGTACATATCTGTGATGTAATTGATGTACATCACCTACTGTTTTATCTAGTATTGCCATTATTGATTTTCCTAGGTCATCCTCATATTCATTAGTGTTGTACGTTATATCTCAAGTGAATAACTACTGGGAGCTATTCTTTTTATTGTATATGATTTTCAGTTTGGCAAGGTACCAGACCCTGACCTCCCTGGACATTTATTATTAGAACAGAACCAGGTATGCTCGAATATCATTTCAGTCTGCTGCCATTGACCTTAGTTACTAAATGTATAACCAAATATCATTTAAAATATCAGGCCCAGCTTGTATCTGCTGTTCGTACAGCATTGGACACGTCATCAGGACCTACTCTCTTGGAAGCAGGTCTACTGCTGGCTTCGAAGGTTCAATGCACAGACATTGTTTTATTTTGTGCTGTGAAAAACTGCTTTTTGTGAGGGTAAAATGATAGATAATTTGTGCAGATATTAACAAGTGGCATGATCAGTGGCGATCAGTTAGCAGTTAAACGAATATTTGCACTGCTTTCTCAACCCCTTGAGGACTTTAAAGACCTTTATTATCCGTCATTTGCTGAATGGGTTTCATGCAAGGTTGACCTTTTTCTCCACTTAGATTTACATCATATATGCTTTATTGCTTGGTTCTATAAACATGAATTTTTCAAGCTTCTTTCTAATGATTTTCTCTCTACTTCTTTTGTAGATCAAGATAAGACTTCTAACTGCACATGCATCTCTCAAATGTTATACATATGCATTCTTGAGGAGACAGCTCAGCATCCCAGAGGAGTATCTTGGACTATTACCATTATTCTCAAAAAGTTCAAATACATTGGGCAAGTACTGGCTATCTCTGTTAAAGGATTACAGTTATGTATGCTTCCGCACACGTCCTCATATACACGTAAGCTATATATGCATTTGTATACTTTTTAGTTTTCGAACCAACTGCATGCACATTTAATTTTATATATCTCTGTTTTCTATTCCAGTGGAAACCATTTCTTGATGGAATCCAATCCTCTCTGGTTGCCAAAAAGTTAAAGCCATGTTTAGAAGAATCCTGGCCATTTATCTTGCAAGCAGTTTCACTTGATGCCGTTCCAGTAGATGGAGATGCGAGTGAATCATCAACAGCAGAAAACACATCCAAAAGTGTCTTTTTCTCTGGATACAATATGGTGGAATTGAAACAACAAGATTATCAGTTTCTATGGAGCTTTTCTTTACTTGTTCTCTTTCAGGGACAACATGCTACTCCTGATGAAACCATTATCCCATTGGATTATGTAAAATCCAACTTTGGCAGTGACTCACCAGTTGCTGACACAGACTCAACAGCTATGAAGTTCTATGAAATAATTTTACCAGTTTTTGGGTTTCTTTCTGCAGAAAAGTTCTTTAAGACAGGATTTCTTACCATCGATGTATGCAGGGAACTGCTGCAGGTGATTTTTATGAAGTCTTTACTCTCTATACAAGTTTTCATTATCTATTTGTTTGTATTGGTGCCATCAGTTATTTGAGCTCCTCTTTTTGTAACAAGGTTAAACTTCATCAATATAGGTCTTTTCATACTACATCTTCATGGAGGATATAGTGGATAGTCATGCAATCTCAGTTTTATCACAGGTAAATGTAAATTTTAAATTTATCGCATTGTAATCAGTTGTATACTTGTTTTGATGATAAAAATTAATTGCATGCTTTATTTTACAGATTGTTCAGAACTGCCCTAAAGATTTCTTTGAAACTGAAGATTTTGCATATCAAGCTGCTGAACTTTGTATGTCCTTTATGTTCAAGTTTTTAAAAAGGTAACTAAAAACAACAAACTCTCTGTCCTGTATGTATTTTTAGGACCACTTATATTATAAAATATAACCACAAATTATTATTTTATAAAGTATTATATTGCTTTGTGTCAGTTCCGATGCATTACCATCCAGTCAATCAAATTGGGACAATAAAATATCTCTATCTTTTACTACAGCAACAAACCTTTTGATGCGTCTCGAACCCAAGGTTACTAGTTCACTTTATTCGGACGTTATAATTTTTTTTTCCCTATAGTTTCCATTATTAACCACATACTAATAAATCTTTAGTGTTACTCTTTTTTATTGTCTATACAGAATCAAGTACGACTAGCATTGGCATTTATCATCATTGGATATAAATGCATCGGAGAAGCTTCAAATGACGCATTCTTGTTGAAATCTGTTAATTATGTTCAATCTCTGGTCGGCATGCTGAAAAAGCTCCTTTATGGTGAGTCTTAAGTATTTTTATCCTATATGCATTTTTGATAACTTATATCAGTGTATCATTTAATGTATTAATTAAAAAGGTATAAACTGAGTGTTGTTTGGCAGAAAAACCTACACTGGATGATGATGATGTATGCTATTTGAGGACTATGACCAGGGCTTGTCTGAATATGAATGTTAATCTAACCAACAACTGTGTCAAGAGCATCCATTTGTTGGAGGATAAGACAACAAAGTCATTGCATTTATCGCAAAAGAAGCTTGTTTTCTCTCTTGAGCAAATTATCACATTTGCTAAATTAACTTATGAAATTGAACTTATTAATGCTAATCAAGAGAGTAAATCCATATTCTACAGCATGCTATGCCAATGTACCAATTCTTTCCATGAGGTCCTTAGTGATCAATGCTTACAGGTAAGAACATGCAACAGCTGCAGCTAAAGGTGGTAAAATTGGTGGGTTAGATGGGTTTGGTAACGCCAAATCATGTCGCTTTGGGTTTACTGGACACATTTTTTGTACAAACTGTCTCTTCTATCAACAATTAGTTTTAAATGGCATTATTGTATTATATTATCTTAATAATTGAAATTAGAGCAATAGTCCTAAGGATATTGTTCAGAACCTTTTGCATTGTTTTGGTTCAAATGATCCACACACATACATGAGGCTCTAAAAAGATTAAAACAAAATGGCATTTTGCAAGTAATAAATCTATAATCGGCTAAATAGTGAGAAAAAATACGGTTGTGAGAGAAAAGTGGGTCGAATAAGTGAAAATTGATTGAGATGTCTGAAATTTGTTCTTTATTAAATCTTTAACTTTAGCAAAATAAGTTAAAGATTGGTTGATAACAGAAGCCCTTAGGACTGTCGTTTGCAAAGCCCCATTATAATTTTTTTTGAATAAATTGGTTTAGGAGGTTTTTTACATTAAAAGTTCACTGTGGGTGACTTTCCACTTGTTTCTTTTGTAAAGTCTTTTTTAATTGAATATGCATTCTGGACCCATTAGAGACAAAACCTGAGTTAATTGATCCAATCAAAATTGAATGTGTCAAAATTGTGACTTCTAGCAACAACCATTTTTCTTTCATGTGCAGGTTCAGGCCATCGCCTTGCAAACATTAGCAGGTGTAATACGAGATTTCAATACTGAAAGCAACACATTTCTAACCTTCTTTATTGGGGAGCTTCTTAACGATATATTTGGGGTCATTAAGCAAGTGTTAAAGGTATCATCTCTATTGGATTTTCCCTCTCATTTCGACCTTCTTAAAAATTGTTTATTTCGACAGAAACCTGTTAAAAAGGAAGCAGTAACCGTTGCTGGAGATTGTTTGAAAATCTTGATGCTTTTGCATACTTCGTCTAAAGCTGCAGAATCTCAGAGAAGTTTGATGAGCCTCCTTCTTGAAGCAATTCTCATGGTTCTGTTAGCTTCAGAAAATGATTTCTCTCAGGTGATAGCAATCCTCAATATTCTGCATTTTTAAGCCGATTTTTTATATGTTGTTTTCGTCTTTATTTGATAATCTCTTAGTTATATCCAATTGATACATTTTAATGGCAGGAAGTCAAAGAATTAAGAACTGCTTCCGTGAGACTTGTTTCTCAACTTGCTCAAAGTCCAACATCTGCTGTCTACTTCAAGGATGCGCTATTATCAATGCCAGTTACACGGAGGCAGAAACTTCAGGTGATCCTCTTTCAGTATCAAGTATAAATGATTAATTTAACTTCTTTCGTGAATGGTTCCATCTGGGTTGTCTTGCATAAAATGAGCCAAATCAAGTATTTTACCCTGACAATCAATTTTTGCAAATTCAGGATGTAATCCGTGCTTCTGTAACACAAGAACAAATTTCAACCCAGACAAAATCCTCCATACCACCTTTGGTGATCAAGTTGCCATCACAAAAAGAAGAAATCCCACCTCCATCATCAGCGATTAAAGATCACAACGAAGAAGAAGGCGAAGACGAAGATGAAGATGAAGATGAAGATGAAGAAGATGACTGGGACACTTTCCAGTCTTTTCCTGCATCAACAAGTGAACCTAAGGAACCTAATAAATCAAATTCAGATGACATGGCATTCCAAGAAAATGCAAGTTTCTTAACTAAGAGCGAGAGCTCAAGCAGTAGCAGCAGTGAAGATGAAACTACCTTCACAGAAAGTTTGCATCTTAATTTTGACCAAGACCGCGTCTTTGAATATAATAATGCTGCCGACGAGGATGAAGATGAAGAAAACCCTAGTGATGAAAATGATGATTCAGATGAATATTCTAGAGAAGAGTATAGCATTAAGTCAGGCGGTGGGGATGAAGTGGATGTAGAAGAGGGAGAGGAAAACGAAGAGGAAGAAGAAGAAGAAGAAGAGTCGGATGGAGATATACTAAGCCATATTGATAGAGTGCTAATCGATATGGCCGAGGAAAGCTCCAAATCCTCATCTACTTCTCAATCTGGTAACGATAGTGCAGAAAAAGGCTCGAGTAATGATGAAAATGAACAAGACTTTTCTGGTCAACACTCCACTTCTCACAGTAATGCTGCATCTGATGAGGACGGGAATGAAGAAAGAGGTTCAAGTACTCACAGTAATGTTGAATCCGACAAGGATGGGGATGAAGAAAAAGGGTCAGGTACTCACAGTAATGCCGCATCCGACAAGGACGGGAATGAAGAAAAAGGGTCAAGTACTCACAGTAATGCCGCATCCGACAAGGACGGGAATGAAGAAAAAGGGTCAAGTACTCACAGTAATACTGCATCCGACAAGGACGAGAATGAAGAAAAAGGATCAAGTACTCACAATAATGCCTCATCTGACAAGGACGGTAATGAAGAAAAAGGATCAAGTACTCACAGTGATGCTGCATCTGACAAGGATGCGAATGATGAGAAAAGGTCAACTCACAGTAATTCTGCATCTGAGAAGGATGTGAATGAAGATAAAGGGTCAGCTCACAGTAATGTGTCATTGGACGACACAAATGATGAAAAAAAGTCAACTCATAGTAATTCCGCATCAGAAAAGGACGGGAATGAAGAACAAGGGTCAACACATAGTAATTCTGAAACCGAAAAGGATGGAAATGCAGAAAAAGGATCAATGACTCACAGTAATGCTGCATCGGAGAAGGATGGGAATGAAGAACAAGGGTCAATGACTCAATAGTAATGTGACATTAGATAAGGAAGGGAATGAACAAGATTAATTTTTCTGGTTAAAACTCTACTTCTGGTCTGGTCAGCACCACCATCGGGCAACTGAAGATTCACCGTAGATATATACTATTTACAGTACCGAGTCACCGAGTCGGATTCGTTTACACATGAGCGGATGAGAACAGGTGTGTTTGTTGAGTGTATTTGTTGAGTGTATTTGTTGATACAATTAGAGGTTTGAGGTTAGCTTAAGCTTATGTGTGGTTTCATCACTTCATGCCTTTGGCCAACCAAGTTTTTGAAATGTTTGTCACTAATTTCTTGAAATATTTCTGGCGACTCTTCATGCTTTCTTGTTGTATGTTGATCGAGACACAAGTTTACTCAACCTTCACTTTATTTGTGTGGTCATGTCCGAAAAAGTACCGGGTCAATAAAATAAATTTTAGTAGTTTATGACTCTAGCTTTTCTGGAATTGAGATGGGTTGTAACATAGAGAAACCTGTTAAAAAGGGTCCTAGTGCTCTACCCTCAAAACCATCGACTATTTAGTCAGTATCATGTCAAATAACCACAATATATATAAATGGTTGTATGTATAGAGAGAATCTAGATAGAGAAAGAGGAGTTTTTGAGATAGGAGTAGGGGAAAAGTGAAAGGAGGAAGCATACGAGACAAAAGCGTTAGGGCATGTAAGATGTGGGTCGGGTTCCCAATGTCAATAATTGACGATTACACAATTCGAACAATTTTAAATTTGCCTACCCATCGGATGGCAGCCCTTTCGGGGGTTCCTGGAGTTTGCATCATAAGAAATATGAGCATTTCATTGAGATGATGAAAAGAAAGCCAGGGATCCCCTGCACGAATCGTAGTCTAGAGCCAAATGAAACCGATTCCATACGAGTCAGTCTGGATAACCATTTGCTACCAATGGTAATGGGTTGGATGTCGTTAGTTTATTTTATTTATTTATTTAATTAATTAATTAATATTATTTTTTAAATACGTAGCATTCTTAGTATCATTGGCTACTTCTTGCGCCCACAAAACAAGCCTTTTTAAGACAATTCAGTATTTTATGCTATCGGAATGTGAAACTGGAGGTTCATAACAATAATGCTTGGTGATGGTCAGCTCACATGGGTATCACAGTTTCATTCACTTGTGTACGGAAGGCTTACGGATGCCTCCACGTCAGCTGCCTGGAGCCGTGGAGTGTGCCTTTTACAAGGCACCATGTCGTCTCTCCAAAGCCACAAACGACAACTTCATTCTCTCTCCTTCACTCTCATAGAAGTCAGCTTTTTCTCCCAAGCTACGGAGTGCGCTTTCTCATCACCACATCGATATTGCTTGCACTCTCTTTTCCATCTAAGCATCTATGAGAATAAAGCCATGCGTTATGGATGCTCTTAGTCTATTTGCATTTATGTTGCGTGTTGCTTTCTCTTTACCCGTATAAATTCGGGCGGGTGACCCACCCAAGTATGGAGATTTTTGAGGCACAAATGCACAATGACATTGGATAGAAATCACAACCAATATTCCAGTCAATGATAGCACCATTTACGTGTTTTAGATGCGTGAGGAACAACGGATTTGTGCTTTCTGGACAAATTAGGATTTTCAACACATGTTTAATTGTTTGCCTCGACATATGTTTGTTGTATATGAACTAATGAATTGGAATGAAAAGCGTTAAACAGGAAATCTCAATTCGTATTATTTTAGAAGATTTGAAAAGTAATAAGGAATAAAGAAAACAAAAGGTAAATATGTAATTATTTTTTATATAGCCGTTTAAATGTTTAATGAAACTTCAAATATCAAAATTTTGTAATAATAATAAGTTTCCATTTTGTGAATAGCAGTTTTTCTTTATAACTTTGAGCTTTGCCAACGTGAGAGATATTGGTACAACGGTTCTTGTGACTAACAATATATACTCAAAAATATTTTTTATTAAAATTGAATATAATTATTATAACTAATAATAACAATACTCATTTTTAAAAGTTGCAAGTTATAACCTCCAACTTAATGTTATATTAGTTCAATCAAATTCTACATATATTAATGATTAAGTATATATCCATGATTTTAAATATTATACATAAAATGTCATATAAGACCGTCTCTGTATATATCATACATAATGATCTGCTAAATGAAATTACTTTTATAATAAGTCCATAAAAATACATTAAAATTTTTATATTAGTCTATTCTATTTCCTAGTAGAAATTAATTATATATTAAGTCACTAATTATACAGTAATTTTTATATTAATCTATTTTTATGAACCCTAAGAGATAAGGGAGTACCTTCGTAAAAGACATTGGAGAGCTAATGTGGACAGTAGGATCTCACGCTAGTGAAAGGTGTGGAACACTCAACATCGTATCACATGGTTGAATACATGGAGCATGAGAGGATGATGATGGGTATGGTCACATTTTAATGGGAGGGAAGTGAGTGTAGTGAATTGTAAACTGAAAAATAAATATTATACACTTATTGAATGAGTGTAATGCCTTCATAAAACACACTAAACTTCTATTGAATAAAAGTTAGTGAGTGAACGAAAAAATAGATAAAATTTTACAATGAACTTCTTCATCCCTTTTAAAAATAATTTTAGATTTATTATAGGCAAATTTAATTTAAATAATTCAATGTATGACCTATTACTCGATAATAATTCATAATATTAATTTAATCATTAATAATCTTTAACTTTTATTTTTATTATTAAAGACAGTCCTTATAGCATAATTATGATCAATTTACATTTAATTTTCACTTTATTTTCACTCATTTTCATAGTACATTTTTCTTTTCTCATTTGCAACGATTATTGTGAGTAAAATCGAATGTTAATTAAGTGTAATTCAATAAACGATTATGCTACTAAGATTTCATTTGGTAACAAAAAAATCATAATTATAAGTGACCAAACTAATAATACGGTTTATTATTATCGATACGCTATATTTTAAAGAGTTAATTACATAAATGGTTTCTTTGGTTTATCTAAAATAACAAGTTTGGGTACTAAAAGTTTTTTGTAACAGGTTGGGGTATTGTGTTTTAAATTTTGTAACAATTTAAGATATTAAGACTAATAGACGTTAATTTTTCTGTTAAATTTAACTGAAATTACTAAAAATACCCATTCAGGGTCCACTTTTGTCATTTTATTTCTCTTTTTGTAGTTCTAAGGACTATGTAACTAACTATTAATCGTAAAAAATAAAAGAATCCAACCCCAACCACCCCCATCGTCATCTTCGCTTCACTCTCACACATCAGAGACACCATAATCAGATTCTCTCTGCTGCCACTCACCATCGTCAATACCACTCACCATTGGCGCCGCCTGCCACAACCTTATTCAATATCACTTCGTTCACCTTCAAGCGCTAACCCTTTGAACACCCAACCATCACCGAAAACCCTAATTGAGATATGAAGCCTAATGGAGCAATGGTCCTAAGAAATCGGGTAAAGCATGGATCGAATCTGAACCCTAATTGAGCCTCATGAACACCCACAGTTGCACCACCCTTGATTTCAATAAACAACCAACAATTTGGGTGTTTTATTTAAATTTTAGGATTTATAGGGTAAAAGGAATGGGGATTTGTTGAGATGATGATAATGGACCAATGGTGGAGGTGGAGATGATGATGGTGTGATAGTGGTGATGTTTTCTATTCTGGTGATATTCCGATTGTGGTGATGTTCCGATGGTGGTGATAATTCGGTGATATTGATGGTGAGGTTGCGATGGTGGTGATGATGTGGGGGCTGGTGGTGGTCACTTTCGACTAGTGGTTGTTGCTTACTGGTGATGGTAGCTGATGGTGGTGGTTGGCTGCATGGTCGGTGGTTGGTGGTCAGTGGTGGTGAAGCTACCGATGATGTTGTTGTTTTATTTATAGAGTTGAAGACAATGGTGGTGGTGAGGAGAATGTGATGGGGTGGTGACAGACGATGATTAACACACACACACACACACGTGTACGTGTGTTAAATTACACAAACAATTTTTTATTTATAATAAATGACATAAACAGTCTTTTTAACTACATTAATAGTTGTAAAATAAAAAGATAAATATGTCCTTGGATTTAACAAGTGTTAGTCTTAATATCTTAATTTGTTACAGAATTTAAAACACAATACTCTAATCTGTTAGAAAAAAAACCTTAACACTAAAACTTGTTATTTTTAATAAATGACAGGGACCAATTATGTAATTAACTCTATTTTAAGTTATTAAAATCCAATTTATAAATGAAACCAATGTAAAGTCATAAACCCCCCGGCCTTTATATTCTAATGCACATACAAACATCTTCCAACTCTCCTATCACCAACGATGCCGGAAAACTCACCGGCGTTCTCCACCACCGTCAACCTCAACCATCTCCTCCGCCACCTCATCGACAACATCCTTTCATACCTCCTCATTCTCACCACCACCACTACCGCCACCCTTCATCTCATTCAACCATCATTCTCCTCCATCTCAATCATCATCATCATCACCATCACCATCACCATCACCATCGTCATCATCATCATCTCCATTGTCTCCTTCATCTCAAAACCTACCTCCGTCTACCTCGTCGATTACTCCTGCTACACTCCGCCGAAGGCGTTGCGATCACCGTTCTCGTTCTTCATGGAGAACTCCGAGATCATCCGCAAAAACAAGCGGAAAAGCCTCGAGTTTCAGGTGCGTATTCTAGAACGTTCTGGATTAAGCGAAGAGACGTGTTTAGCTCCAGGTTTTCACTACATTCCGCCTAAGCTTACAATGGAGGACGCGAAAGTCGAGGCTGAACTCGTGATATTCTCAGCGATTGATTCGTTGATCGAGAAAACAGATCTGAAACCTAGAGATATCGACATCTTAATCGTGAATTGCAGCGTGTTTTCTCCGGCACCGTCGCTGGTGGCAATGGTGATGAACAGGTATAACCTGAGAAGTGATGTTAGAAGCTATAATCTGACAGGTATGGGATGTAGCGCCGGATTGATCTCTGTAGATCTAGCTAAAACTTTGCTTCACAATCATCCGAATTCGAATGCGATTGTGATCAGTACTGAAATCATTACTCCAAATTACTACGAAGGAAACGAACGAGAGATGCTCCTTCCGAATTGCTTGTTCCGATTGGGCGCCGCGGCGGTGTTGCTATCAAACAACCGCCGTGCACGGCGGCGATCGAAGTACACACTCCTCAACGTCGTCCGCACAAACAAAGCTTCCGACGACAGATCCTACAGATGCATCCACCAACAGGAAGACAGCGAAGGAAGCTCAGGAATCAAACTATCAAAAGACCTATCACAAATCGGCGCAGAGGCTTTGAAATCAAACATCACGACGATAGCTCCATCGTTCTTACCGTCATCGGAGCTCCTCCACTACTGTTTCAATCAACTCTGCCGGAGGTTTCTCAACCTGAAATGGAAACCCTACGTTCCAGACTTCACACAGGCGATCGATCACTTCTGCATACACGCCGGCGGCAGGGCGGTGATAAACGAGGTGCAGAGGAATCTCCGGCTGTCGGCGGAGCAGATAGAGGCGTCGAGGATGACGTTGCACCGGTTCGGGAATACGTCATCGTCGTCGTTGTGGTATGAGCTAAGCTACATTGAATCGAAAGGGAGGATGAAGAAAGGGGATAGGGTTTGGCAGATAGCGCTTGGGAGTGGGTTCAAGTGCAACAGCGCCGTGTGGAGGTGTAATCGGAGCGTTGAAACGCCGGTGGGTGGGGCACCGTGGGGGGACTGTATTCATCGTTATCCCGTGCAGATTCCGGAGGTGGTTAAGTTGTGAATTGTGTTGTGGAAACAAGGAAATGATACTTGAAGAAAACTAAATTCGTCTTACTCCCTAATCCCTATGTGGAAGTAAAATTTGTTTATATTATTGTTGTTATTTTATTAAATTTTTAACTACTCATTTTTTTATATATTTTCTGGAAAAAGACTTCACCATATATGTGCTTCGCTTTCGGATTATTATGCGATGCCGGTATGTAAGTAAATATTTGTGTTGAGTTGTTAAAGACTGTTTGTTTGATAGTATTTTAATGATTATTAGAGATTGTTAGAGGCTGGTATGTGATGTTTGTTATTAACATATTAGTTTTTAATGATTAATAATCTTTAATGGTTAAAAGATAATATTAAATTTGAATCACTAAAAGATAACCAATAAGATGCTACCTTTTAATCATTAAGAGTTAACCTTTTATTATAACTATTAAAAAAACTACCAAATAGCCTCTTAATGATTTTATGAAAACACAATAAGTTGTTGTGTATGTATATATACGATTTAGCACGACATAAAATATTAACTTTCTACTATCATTTAAAATCCATCACGTTGCAAACAAACTTGTATAATATTACTTGTCATAAGAAACGCTCTTTCGGACCGGTTTGATAATGACTTTTCCGGTTTCCGCCCATATGACAAATAAGGGTCTAACTCTTTGGGCCCAATCCAGCCCCCTTTATCTTGCACTATCTCCCCATCTCATGATCCAGATTCTACTATTAATCCAGACTTCCAGACTATACTATTGAGTTGAGAATTTGTTAGATATTTTTGTTTGTTTTAACAACCTAAACTCAAGGTCTATTGAAATAAATGAAGCGAACACAACCTAAACCCTAAATCCTTAATCAATTATAAACCATTTTATTACCTATAATATTGATCATTTATTTTCTAGAGGTCCTTTAATTTACTAAAATATACCACTAACAAATCCACTACATAGTTCATAACCATTGCAAAGTCCTTTTAGTATCGAACAAATTCGCATACAAAATCATCATAGGGATTTACATTACAAATTGACGTACTTAGTGATTTTTTATTCACATAATGATATTATTAAATAAAATAAACACAAATACTTCATTCTTTGATGGTAACAAGAATCAATAAGCACAAATACTTCATTCTTTGATGGTAACAAGAATCAATAAGCACAAATACTTCATTCTTTGATGGTAACAAGAATCTCTAGTCGGTACAGATTTTTAACAAACTATGTTCTCAGACACGAGTCAAGCCAAAATATATCATATTAATTGTTAGAAAAGCAAGAAAATATAATTATTTGAAAAAACAAGAATATATTATTTCGATGTAATACCTTGTTTAATTAAGATATTGTATAAAATGTCTGGTCAAACTGTAATGATGTACATGTTCATATGTAATACAACTCCTTCGACTGCTAATTAAGTGACTAGCCGTGTTAAAATGCAAAATATCGCTTAATGTCTAGATGGAATTGCATGATGAGTAGATTTACAAAAGGATTCATCCTACACATCTGGCCGTAACAAAACATGGTATTCATACAAAGTAAGCTCTAATTGTAACATTTTTTTAAAAATATCAACTTTCGATTCCATTCGATTGTTCTGCTTTTAGTTATTATGTAACTTAAGTACGTAAACCGAGCCACGTCTCAAGGTCATACTTGTAGAACCTTCTGGCCACACACTTGAAGAGAAAGCTTTTCAGGTATAACATATATTGACATGAGATTTGGCAAAGTTTATAGCTTATATTATATAGAACTTAAAACAGACCAGTTAAATAAAATAAAAAACATGGTATTCCTATCAAGTGAGCTCTAACAATAACGAGCCAAGCCTATGTAAGCACATGATTAGAGCGCACTTGTTAAACATACCATGCCTTTTATTTTATTCGAGCCCACAAACCGAGCCAAGTCTCAAGAACCAAGACCATATATGTTGAACCTTCAGGCACACACAAGCCACATGCTTTTTCATATACACCACTAATTCAACCTAGGTTTGTTTTTGAAAATTATGAACGTGCATAAAGGGATTATCGCAGGTCTAAAATTTTTTTGGATACAATATAAATAAGGCTGAAAATAACATGTCAAGGCGCCTAACCATAGGCCTCATACTTGACCAATGACAACAAGACACATCTCTTGATTTCTAGCCAAGACAAGGGTCATGTTTGCGCCAAACCTTAAACATTTATCTCTGGTCAAATTTCTAAAAGGTCAGCCAACAGTCCTGACATTGGGTGTCTTGCAAAAAGTTTTGTAGATCATGGTACAAGAATGGTCCAAACTTACTGCCCGTACTGATAAGAACTTTCAGCGTAAGGACCTTGTTGAGGAGGGTAGGGCAGGTGATGAGGGTTAGTGGTGGAAGTGGTGAGGACAGTGGTGGTGGTGGTGGGGGCAGTGGTGGCTGTGGCAGTGGTGGTGGCGGCGGCAGCGGTGGTGGTAGTGTGATATGATGTGTGTGAAGAGTTCATATCTGAAAAGGGACCTTGTTGAGTACCGTAGTTATTGTAGGTGGCATTTAGAGGAAGGGTTTGTCCACCAGCACCACTGTATCCTTGGTAGACATCGACACCATGGATGGCATTAGAGCCAAGTATCCCAGAAATGAGTTCCATACCAACAGCATATGGATCTTGGGGTTTTAGCCATGTTCCTGGAACCTACATTACATATCACAATTACTGATAATTTTTACCTTATATCAAGTGAAAAAGATTTTGATCACTGTACTATGCATCAATCCTGATTCTAACAGCCAACTATGCAAAAACTTGCATAATAACAACAAAAAATACATGTCAGAAGAATGATATGAGCTTCAACTTCAACCTTAAAACTTTTAAACCTGTGGCATCATTACTATTATTATAGCTTAACCAATCCTCAATCTTACTCAGATAATAGTAACAAAATACACAACTACAAAGCGAAGTGAATGTAAAAAATTAAAATGACACTCAATAGCTCGAGTTAAAAAATTGGAAAGTTAAAGAACTAACTGACCTCATTAGTGTTGTGAACTCCAGGTCCTATACCAGAAATGCGCCCACTGTTTGGTATCTTCATGTCCACAGCACCTGGGTATCTTGTATAAAACATAAAATATATTGATGTAAAACACATGGCCAAAAGGTAAATAAGAAGTAAGAACACAAGATAACTAATCAGTATATCAATATTAAATGAGTAGTATGTTACCCAGAGACATGTGCAGGAACTGGATAACCATGAGGCTCGTATTCCCTTGAAGGAGCTAGATAACTAAGAGATCCATACTCTCTTCCACCGCCCTTTGTGTGTGTATATATAAGCAAAATTTAGCCACATAAGCTAACCTTTAAACAGTTCATTCAACTGAAGAAGCATATAAACTAACCTGAAAGGGTTCAAAGCCTAATGATCGACCGCTCCGTATGGCACCAGAAGAAGATGGCCCTTCACTAAAGTTTCTTTGTGGCATGAATCCTGGAACTGGAACCAAAGGAGAAGGCTCTGTTCCAGGTTTCGCATCTCTGAGACATCTTGCTCTAAATCGTAATGCAATCTCAGCCAGAGCATCTTTAGCGGCATTGTAACTCCCGGACACCTAAAAAGGTCAAGATGGTGAATTGTAGGCCTTAGTTTGAGAAAAGTTAGAATAAATCACCTGCACAAGCTCTTCATCTTCACCAGCACACTTCGATTTTTCTTCCTTGGAGAAAACACGGATATCTGCTTTTGTTCTTCTTCGCATCTCATTGATTACCTGACCTCCTTGTCCAATTATGCAACCAACTTTACTAGATGGAATAAGAAGTCTTGTAGTAATAACCCCTTTCTCATTGTGTTCACTAGTTTTATCTTGAATATTAAGAACTGCATCAACTGTTTGTGACCTTGGGTTGCTTAAAGCCTGACATGATTTCAGCACAAAGTTTAATTGACCAGTATGAATGACAATTTAAGCCCATTAACTTATAATATGGTCAATTGGGGCTATGTTTCCATATCATGTCAAACAGGTGAAGATAAAATATTAGCTTAAAAAGGTACGGGCCAAGTGTAACCCAATGTGCATCTTACTATCATTAATGCATAAAAACCTCCTAAATCATTATATGAAAGATATAACATGTATAACACTTCTGGGTCAGTCCAAACTGACCAAACTGTTCATCCCGCACCCAAAAGTTACCTGTTTTTGTCCATGCCCCAATCCACAAATTCTGCCACCTCTAATTTGCACAGATAAGTTATAGATTGAAGGTTACTGACCTCATATGAAGACACCCGAATCACACGCTCATCAGACTCTACAGAAGCATCATCCACATGTATGCTAGTTCCAGTTTCTTGCTGCAACTGCCTCACATTTGAGCCCCCTTTACCAATTACCCCTCCAATTTTAGTTGATGAGCAAAGGATCTTCATTGAAAACTCAGAAGAGATCTGTGTAGGAGCATTATCACCATTAACACCATTGGGCCCAAATCTGGTGGGCTCCATCCATGACATTGGTGGTTCACCACGGACACTTGACCCATGCTCGGCCCGTGTTAAGTTTGTAGGAGGCATGTTTTGGCCCTTAACTACTGGAGGCTTATCCTTTCGTGGATTCTGATGCAACAATGTAGACACTTGATACAGAGCCGTTTTTGCAACAGTTGGTTTGGCTGATATCTGAAGACAAATAACTTATAAGATTTTCTTTACCCCCAGTGCTAAAGATATGGAAGTTAAAATTAAATTATGAGCATGGGAGATTAGCGCAGTACCTGAACCAGCTCGTCAGTAGCCATAGCACATGCAGGACGGTGATCTGCAGGCATAACACGTATGCTGGCACCAGTTTCACTCCTTAATCTCGTAATAACATCTCCTTTTTTTCCCAAAATACACCCAACTGTATTGTTTGGAACAAGCAGGCGTGCAGTTATTGCATTTTCACCATCTATGTCTTCCTCAATTATTCTGTCATGAACTTTTAGTAAAGCATCTTGAGCTGCACAATGCAGCTCCATATCATTATTTTCCTGATTGTCACTTGTGTTACTTTTTGCTGGCATTTTTGAAGGACTAGATATTGTTATTACTCTGTCTTCTGAACCAGGAAATGAGTCAGAAACTGTGATTTTAGCTTGGGTCTCTTCTCGCAAGGCTTTGACTATCCCACCACCTTTCCCAATGACACTACCGATTTTTCTAGATTGACATAATATTTTGTAGACTGTCTCTGAAGCCTTAGAGCTTTCTGAAGACTGTTCGCCAAATTTCCCTCTTTTGTTACCACCCTTACTATTATTAGGGTTGCGGCGTTTCTTGAAGGAGGGGTGTCGCCTGTTCCTTTCCATATAGTCACTAAGTCTACAAATCAACCACAAATGAACCAAACAAAACATGAAGGTAACCACATCAATATGGTATAAAAGAATATACAATATTGAAAAAAAATCAAAATAGTTTAGCATCTACTACAGAAGTATATGGACCAAAAAATGGTAGCACAGGATGTCCCTCTTGCAGGATTAAACCATAAGAAAAAAGATCACAGAATAATACGAAAGTAGGTTACCCTGTTTGTAACTTATTCCAAATAGTCTGGAGCTAACATGATATGAAAAGAGATTCAGTAGAAGGAAAGGAAAATTATATTATTATTTTATTTAACTTCAGTAATCAGTAACAGTGCATGTAATCCTGTTTGTCACTTGTTTCCATATATTCCATGCATATGCCTAATTCCTCACCATCAAATAGATAACATTAGCGATGAATCATAATAGACTTGCTACATTTAATCAAATAAATTACAGCGCACGGCATAAATTGAAACCTCAAGTTACAACTGAAAGTGGAGGCAACACAAGTTGCCCATTTGTTTCATGCATCATATGCTTTAAACTCTTTACAGTGAGGTACTAAATAACTTCTAATGGTATATATTTATGGTTATTTGGTGTTCTTAATGCTTTTGAGAATGTAGGGTCACTCATTAACTAACATCAATTTCTTCTCTAATACCATTTCCAACAAATGTAAGTTAATACACCTGAATAAATACATCCAAAATCCATCAACACAATAGCAGCCCAAAGTAAGTATATTAAATTTCATTCTTCCTAACAGGTCAATTAGCTCCATTACACAAATTCTATAGCATATAACATGATAAAATCAGTGTATTACACCTAGCAGACACTTAACAATTCTCACAGTAAAAAAATTGGTACTTTACCAATATATTTTGATGTTCTATAAACAAAATGAAGGGCAGCAAGCACTCTTGACATAAAAATGACGATGAAACAACCGTTTTATCTCCAATTATTCATCATTAGCCGGTACACATTCATCATATAATAGGATTAAACGTGACAACGTAGTAAAGTACATCACACTGCTCGATTGAACTCAAATTTCAAGATTTCTTTGCTAATTAAATGCGGCATGCGATAAAAAATCAGAAAAATACAAGCAAACAACGAACATTCAAAACTTGAACAATCTAGATCAATTTTAAACAAATTCACTATATACTAAGATCGAAAAATTAATAGATACATACGATACGAAGAATCGTCGAGTGAAAACTCACCACAAGAGATGATCTGATAGTTGTGAATTACGATAATGAGCTCTCCTTTGATAATAATAATAGCGATGCTAAACAGAATGAATTAGGGCTTGTTTCACATATCGCGTTTGATTCTGTTTATTTCGGGTAAAGGGTCCGACACTCGGCTGGTTAGTTTAGGTTATTTTTTAGGGGGTGTGCAATGGGTGAAATTAACAAGGACCGAAATCGTTCCAACTTATTACCAAAAAATTACGGTCACGAGTTTTAGGGTTGGTTTCTCATGTCAGCCCAAATTATTCTTATATCTCGGTTAAACTAGGACCGGACTACCCTTAACTAAGGACCGAATATAGCTTCAGACTGATAATCGATACGAATGGACCGTATGTATATAGAATAGGTCGGGTCGATCGGGTTTGTCCAGCCATGTCCCCTCGATTTATATTCACGCAAGTTAATTCAAGTTTTAAAATTGACGTCAATAAAGTTTATGGTATTGAACTATAAAAAAATACGCAGGTTGAAATTGTAAACTAAAATTGATTACTAACTTAGAAAAATACTGACATGTCAAAAAGTATTTGCTAATGAAACAAATATTAAAAAAATTTATTGACATAGCAAAAAAATTTACATTATTGTTTTTTAGCATTGATCTCACATGACACAATTAGAGAAACAATTTTATATGTACTTCTTACAATCGAAGATCAAGTTTTGTCGTATGTTTTTGGAATATCACGTCCATAAAAAAAGGTTGTATGTCATAAAATTACAAAATAGTATCCTTGATGTATAGGCTAATTACTCGTTTATGTTTCTAGTAGGTTGGGTGTTTGAAGCAACACCGTTAACTATATCCTCTCTTTTTTTATTTACCACCTATGGTCGTAGTCTACAACGGGGTGCATATTACTACAATCAACCTCTTTTGTCATATGGCTTCCATGTTGGATTAATTCTACAGAATCTCGTGGTATTGTGTTTAAGTTTGAGTTTAGTTTATGTCTTGAATAGGGTCACCACTAGGGTCACCACTGAGTCTCAGCATGTGTTGAGTAATGGAATGCAAAGTGCAAGCTCATTAGAAGGAGATGAAGCTATACAGGTATCAAGCACTACAACCACTACAGAAATGCAACAATGGCTTGACGAGCAGACCCAAACAGATGGACAAACTCAAGGTATGACCTCTAGTGAAAACCAAAGTAACAATTCAGTGACAGATCTAAGAAGGTCAAGGAGAATGACTGTAATGCCATCCAGGTTTAATGATTTTATTTTAGAAGATAGAAGAAGTACTAGAATCAACTCGGGTCCAGATGATGGTGAAAATCTCGAATTGTTATTAGCCCAAGATTGGGAGCCACTGAATTATCAAGAAGCAGCAACATATGCTGCTTGGAGGTCAGCTATGGATGTGGAAATACAATCCATAGAAAAGAAAAACCTGGACCTTGGTTGAATTACCATCATATGCAAGAGTGATTGGTTTAAAGTGGGTGTATAAGTTGAAAAAGGATGCATCTGGAAAGGTGACTAAGCATAAAGCGCGGTTGGTTGCAAAAGGGTATGTGCAACAGCAAGGGACTGATTTTGAGGATGCATTTGCCCCGGTTGCCAGAATTGAAACCATTCGATTGTTACTAGCTTTATCTGCAAAAATGAAGTGGAAAGTGTTTAATTTAGATGTTAAGGCAACGTTTTTGCATGGGAAATTGGATGAGGAGGTGTATGTGTCTCAGCCACAAGGATATGAAGTTCAGGGGGAGGAACACAAGGTGTATAGGTTGACCAAAGCACTATATGGGCTTAGAGAAGCTCCAAGAGCTTGGAATAAGCGGTTAGATGAAGTGTTAAAGAGTTTAGGCTTCAGAAAATGTCAAAGAGAGGTTGTTGTGTATGTTAAGTCGAAGCCTGATTCTTTGATTGTGATAGGTGTATATGTGGATGATCTAATTGTAGCAGGAAGTAAGCTAGAAGAAGTAGAAGCATTTAAAAGAGATATGAGACAAAAATTTGAGATGACAGACTTGGGATTGTTGTGTTATTACCTAGGGATTGAAGTATCTCAAAGGGAAGATGGGATATGCATTAAGCAAGCATCTTATGTGGCTAAGTTAGTGCAGTTAGCTGGGCTACAAGATTGCAGTGAAACCAAGATTCCGATGGAGCCCGGGTTAAAGTTCAAGCTACAACATGCTGGGGAAAATGGTGTTGATCCAACAGAATTTCGGAAGATAATTAGGTCATTGAGGTATCTAACACAAACCAGGCTGGATATAATGTATGCAGTTGGTTATATGAGTCGTTTTATGCAAAATCCGCAGGAAGAACATTGGAAGGCTGTAAAACTTTAGTGAGGTATGTTAAGGGAACAACTCACTATGGAATTAAATATAGTTGTGTGAACGAAGGGAATCTAGTGGGGTATAGTGATAGTAACTATTCTACTGGTGAAGGAGATGGGAAGAGTACTTCCGGTTATGTGTTCTTTTATAATGGTGGTCCGGTATCCTGGAATTCTTTGAAGCAGACAACAGTGGCGTTGTCTAGTTGTGAGGCAGAGTTTATGGCAGCCACGACTGTGGCTTGTCAGGTTTTGTGGTTAAGTGGTTTGCTACATGATATTACCAGTGATCAACAAGATGTAGTTGTGTTAAAAGTTGATAATAGGTCTGCCATGGCCTTGATGAAAAATTCAGTTTTTCATGGGCGTTCAAAGCATATAGATGTTAAGTATCATTTCATTCGAGATTGTATTGAGAACAATCATATCAAAGTTGAGTTTGTGGAAGGAACGTTGCAAAAGGCAGACATTCTTACAAAAGCTTTGCCGAGGGTAAGATTTACTGAAATACGGTTGATTCTTGGTATGAAATTGTTAGAAGGAGATTCTTGGAATTAAGGGGGAGTTTGTTGGATTAATTCTACAGAATCTCGTGGTATTGTGTTTAAGTTTGAGTTTAGTTTGTAAAGTTTGTAAAGTTTGTAAAGTGTAAGGGGTTAGTTTGTATGTTTTCTATTAATGGTTGTTAAAGGTTGTTAGACGAGATTAGTATAAGAAGAGTTCAAGTTGGTTGATTAGGTTACATACATACTTTCTTCTTCGCAGGTTTCTTTTTTAATTGTTCTTGAAGTTTAATAAGAGTTTTGTGTTCTTCATTCTGATACCTGTTTTTCATTCCAAGCCCAACTCAAGTGCAGTTTGTCATAAAGTACGACCATGGTCGTAGTTTGGGGTTAGTCTACATTTGTTTTGATGAAGTGCGATGTTTTGCTTCTCCATCTCTAACGTGCATGCCTCGAGTTGACTTCTAAGGTTTCATAAATGTGTAATTTGTCTCTCGAGCTTCACTACATGTAAACCTAAATAAAATAACATGTTTTATAATGTATTATGTGATGATAATACATAATTACATTTTATTTATGCATACATTGAACCCATTTAAATGAACTTTGGTTTGACTTCTAATTTGGTTCAATCTAAATTTGTTACAAGCTAAACATAAACACACATAATTAGTTTACGAGCAACTTGACTTGCTTTTAATAATGAAACATTACTTACATGCGCCACATAAAAACTATTTGTCCGTTAATATATTCGAGAAGACCTGATTCATTTAAGAGACAAAACACTTTTTGACACTAGTTTGTTACGCTATTTATTAAGTTGAGTATAATTTGTTAAGAGAAGTCTAAAATTAATAAAAAGATGAAAACTAAAAAATTCCAAAATAGACAACCAAAAATTAAATTAAAAAAAACAAAACTTATATAAAAGGAAGTCTAAAGTTAAAGAACTCCTTAAGATAAAAAAATAGTTAAGCATATATGGACAGAAAGTAAAACAAAAAGAAGAAAGTAAAACAAGAAGAAGAAAGAAATTAAAAAAGAGAAGGGAAGATAAGAAATCCAAAAATGGCTATGGTGATTACAACCATGATCTCCTACTATAAAAGCTCGCACCCTTACTAGTATATATAATTATTTATATCATAATATATTTTTCATTATATATACCATATACACCACACACATACATACATATATATATATATATATATATATATATATTATATACATGCATATACATACATATATATATATATATACATATATATATACATATATATACATATACATATACATATACATATACATATACACACATACATACATATATATATACATATACATATACACACATACATACATACATACATACATACATACATACATACATACATACATACATACATACATACATACATACATACATACATACATACATACATACATACATACATAACTACAT
>BJCM01255821.1:0-14071 GCA_018326385.1 Flaveria bidentis
CACTCAATCTCAACAACTTACATGAATTCACTGTAAATTGTATCTGAAATTGCATGCAATCGCTCCTCTCTCTCTTCTATTTTCTGTTTTCTCTATTTGCATGTATTTCTTCGTCTCTCTAACTAACTCTCTAGTCTAAGCTATTTATACTAGCAACTAAGGAAATAACAATTTACAAAACTAGTCCCTATACTAGTACAAACTATAAAATATATACACAAAGACTAAATGTTAATCTTCCAAGGGTTCTAACATTTTCCATTAAAGACATAAGGCAACCTAACTACTTTCTTTTGCTTGAAGTTACTAATGGACTCTTTTTAAATCAATCCAAGTACACCACTAATATACTTACATGTGCTAAGATATGTTGGATGGCAAATTAGCTTCCAAACCTTTAAACACAAATGTTTCTTTTGTTTCTATAGGTGATTTGTATCCAGATCCTACTCATTATTGTTCCATTGTGGGTGCTCTTTAGTATTTAAAAATCTCGACAAGACAGTTCATATGTCGTCAATCAGGTCAACCAATTTTTACATGCTCCCATAATTTCACATTACATTCTCCCGCAATTTCAATTTTTAAATGTTTCTTTTGTTTCTGTAGGTGATTTGTATCCATATCCTACTCATTATTGCTCCATAGTGGGTGCCCTTTTGTATTTAACAATCTCGATAAGACAGTTCATATGTCGTCAATCAGGTCAGCCAATTTTTACATGCTCCTACAATTCACATTACCAACGGGTGAAGTGGATTTTTAGGTATCTTAAAGGAACATTAGCCTTTGGGCTTCATTAGAGTAGACCTACTGACACATCTCTTCACGGCTAGTCTAATGCTAATTGGGATAAACTATTAGAAACTCTATCAATCCACTTACAGATATTCTATCTTGTTAGGAGGTAACCTTATCTCCTGTAGTACGTAGAAACAACCTACTACTTCTCGCTCTAATTGTAAATATGAATATCAATCCATGGCAAATATAGCTGCTGAGATTGCTTGGATTACTCACCCTCTGCATGAACTTCATGCCTTACCTCTTGATCATCCGACCATCCTTTGTGTTAATCATAGTGCAAAATTTTTAACTCAAAATCTGGTTTCTTACAAATCAGCAAAGCATATTGACCTGATAGTTATTTTATTCATGAACTTGTTGCCTCTGGCAAAATATATATCAAGTTTGTACCAACTAGCTTTAGGTTGTGAACATTTTCACCAAGACTCTTCCACATGATCAATTCGATTATTTTCGTCGACTGCTATGTTTGGGTAAGCCACAGTTGCACTTACGGGTGATATTAGAGACCATTTTGTAAATAATTTATATTAGAAATACCCCTTTGTGTAATTTATGTATTTTTGTATTATATCTTTTGTAAATTGTACTCTTATACATATCTTCTTGAACTGGAGAGATCAATAAAATGTAATTCAATAGATTTAACCTAAAATCTTATATGTATTTTTACAAGTTATTTTTATTAACACAAATACTAAACAAAAAGCTAGTTAGGAGGAAACAGAAGTAAATAAAAAATAATGGTTTTTTTCGTTCAATCCATCAAAGTTAGTACTAATAAAAATATTACCGATTATCAATTTTTAGATTCAATAATTGTGGTATCATGTGCACAATAGGTTGTACATGTCTTTTTTTCACTTTTAATTTTTTTGTGTTAAACTCAATACTTTTATATATTTTACAATTTAACATTTATAATTTTTCACTTTCAAGTTTAGTGCTCAATACTTTTTCATCTTTTACAAAACTTTTGATTTACGGTCTAAAATTTAAGAGTTAACATGTCGTAACGTGCACGTGTTGTTCAACATTATTACGCTTATTTTTTCCCGTTTAACATCCCCGATGAAACGTGCGTGTACTAGACCGACTTAGTTATGTTTTTAATGTATTACGTTTCATGTGCGTGGTTTAACGTTTTTACGTCTACTCTCAGTTTGGTTTTATTCTTTCGTTTTTATAACTTTTTTAATAAGTGCTTTTCGATGTTGATAGTCGCTGATGGTGGTGTAAAACTGGTGCTACTTGACAATGTTTTACGTCTTTCCCTGCAACGCAAGTGACTTAATACTAGTTATTTCTATTAATGAACCACATAGAGGAATAACAAACAATTGCATAAAAATGTTCTCCCTTAGACTTGGTTTGATCCAAAAATAGTAGCGTTCTGATTTCTATAAATGACCTACCATGAAGTAAAAAATATAACCTTCATAACTTTGTATTTGACCACTTAACGGCCCTAACCAAAACCAAGCAGTGTTGGATTGGCATTGGAGACTTCGAAGAACGGAAAACCAAATTTAACAATTTCTCAACAGATTTCAACATCTTCAATGCTAAGACACAAGAACTAAATATGCACAACTAATCCATCTTCACTGGAAAAGAGAGACACATAATGTTAAGAATAACTACACATTTGAAAATTAGTGGCGCGCCCAGAAACTTCTTTTATGGAAGCAGACAATTTTAAGGGTAGTTAGAGTATCGTTATATAATAAAAAAAAATTGGTTTGCTTTGGTAGAGTTCAGTTTTTGTTGGATCGGGTCAAGTGATATTCAAAGCTTCTACATTTTTCATATGCTATGAAGATTTGAAGTTTGTAAATTTTCAATCCTTGCTCGTATTTTCTAATCACTAATCAAATAAACTCTAAACAACGAAAGTCATATATTAAACATTAAAACTCTCAATGCTTAATTATCTTATCTTAGTGTGGTGGCCGAAAGTGGTGATTAGAAAAATGACAGCCAGAAGCGTTAGCATGGTAAATGGAATTGAGTTTAAATTTTAATTGTGTTTTAGGTCAAATATTGGGTTTAAAACTTGATTGGTTCTATTTCTAATATTATGTTTAAACTTAATAACATTTATTAATTACTGGGCAGTTAGGGGATGGGTGCAAAATTTACAGGAGGCAATTGGAGATATGTTGATAAAGGGCATTGGGCAGCATCACCAATACAATTTCCTTGCCAAAAGAAACTAGAGGCCTACCAGAAAACATATTAAAAATATAGCAGCATCTATCAAGGGGCTTTTATTAACTATTTTAATCAGCCAATGAGTCCTATTGGAAAAGATGATAGAACAAAAAAAGCTTAAATAAAAAGAAAACAAAGAAAATCAAGTTTTGGAATTCAAGCATGGGGTCGTGTTTTATGAGGCACGCTCCCAAGCCCAACTTGAAACACACCGACATGCTTAAATCAACACCTCCTGTGTTTGTTGGTCCGACAGGACAAAAAGTATTGTTCCTCGACCCGAGGCATGTGGGCATTCCCCAGGAGGCACGGGGTCATGCCCCACCACAAACACGGGGCCATGCCCGACAATATTTGAGCGTACGATCCGATCAACTTTTACGTACATTGTACTAGCATGGGGCCATGCCTTTTAGGCATGGGGCCGTGCTTAAACACTCCAGAAAGCTTATAAATAGGACTTCATTTGCAACTTGAAGATGAGCTTTTAGGAGGTTAAGTGTTGGTGTTCCCTCTCGGGAACCCAGCCTTTGGAGGTCCTTAGAATGTTTTGGAGGTTCATACAACACTTAAAAGAAGCTTAGGATCGTTTAACATCAACCATAGTGGATCACCAGTTTAATTGTTCTAATTTACCGATAATTTCATTACTATTTTTTATCTTTGTTATTATGTTCAAGCTCATTATGAGCTAAACTTCATGTGTTATCCTACTTTAATGAAACTTATGTAAATTGCGATGAACTAATGGTGTGATATATATTATGTTAGTGTTATGGTGGTCTTGTGAAAAGTTTTGATGGGTAGCATCTACATTTGAACGGAAAGCTATAACTTTATGGTTTGTGATTGTGATTGTCATACACGGTTGAAAAACATATGATCAATTTCATTCGTGTAGCCGTTCTTCATAATAAATTCATGGCTAATGAACTAGAAATGGTTATTAGAAATCATATCACCTTAACTTTCTGATCATTTGTGAGTTCCCTTTTATTAGTGTGAGAAATCTACAGTAATTGTTACGATTTTTTAAAAATAATGGTATGTTAGGAAGTAACCTGATCAACTATCTTTTTAACATTAAGTTATGTTTTTAGAAATTGTATGTCAAAAATGTCACAAAAGATTTACCTACATTACTAGGGCTTTGATTTAAGCTGGTAAACTTAGCCTGATGTGATCCTACTCACTACAGAGCGGATAGACGAGAAATCGCGTCAGCTCACCTTTATAAACATTAAAATAATTATATTAATCAATATATTTAATCATGCCACCAATTCATCACAATTAGATAAGCATAATCTAAATTAAGATAATAGCCTTACTTTACTGAAAGAATCACCAAAAATCTCAATCTATCTTTATTTATTGTTATTTTGTTTAACTTATTATTTTTTAAAATATAAAACTGATAGTCAATTATGAGGGTTGTTAAGTAGGCTTAGTGTGTCCACGAATTGATACTCGGTTCTTACCAACACTATATTATCACACGACAGATACACTTGCCTTTTGTGTGTGTGGTTTAGTATTAGTAATAACCAATTAAAACTGTATCTATGCGAAGAATTTTTATCAAAATATATATGCTATCCGCACACATCATCATCAACAACTAAATATATTTTTCATGCGTGTCTTAAATAACAAGTTACGAACATTTTTATTATTATGTATGCCTAAACAACAAAGAACCAAACTACAACATATAAGAAATTTGAGGAAAACCTATTAGAGCGAATTAATGACAAGCTAGTTTAAGCTTGTACTAGATCTAAGTGTTTAAATAAGTAGAACTAGTTTAATTATGACAGATAAACTCAGATTGAATTACTAACGAATCTTTGCGTAGCTAGAAGAAATATTTACATATACGTGTAGTTTATTGTGGCTTTCATATGATCTTCTGCAAGTACTTTTCCCCATTTTTTGACACTTTTTGCTTAATTAAGTTTAGAGATCATTTTCATCCAAGTATTATATTGTACCAAATAAGTAACTACCGAATAATAATTGTACATGTATTTATTTTTTCGAATTTCAGTGTAGGTACTAGCTAGGCGATTATGCTACCTGCAAAACCGAAAAGTATTGACTTAATTAGTACCGAGTAATGAAAAATAGTTTTTTTTAACCATTTTAAAACAAATTATGGGACATTCTGAATGTTTAAGATTTCAAGTTCAAATTTATGAATGTTTTTTTTTAAAATTTTTTAGACATGTTTGAATGTTTAGGTTTATGTCCATTTCCAAATTTATAGCAGAAAAGGAAAATACTAAAGCAGCAAAGTACCAAAAAATCATTACTGAACCAATAGATCTAATACGATATTCGGTCACCACTCATCCTCAAAAATTTGTATTTTCCAGTTTTATGAAAATCGGATTGGACCGGCCTATCCGATTGGGAATCGAGAGTGACTGAATCAAGCAACATTGGTTTGTTTTGAAGTGGTTCGACCAATCGGTTATCCCGGTTTGGTGGTTCATGGTTGGACCTAGAATTGGATCAGTGGTCAGACCAGATTTTATTTATTTTTTGTTAGGTTTTTGGATTTTTAATAAGGTAAAACGAGAGGTTAAACAATAAATTAAAGTGTTGCACATAAAACTATTGTTAAGTTATGTAATAGATAAAACACATATAAAATACTTACATTGAATTACATATATAACTATATATATAATATTATATATATATAATTACAATGTCATCTAATTCTTAAATGTTGGTCTGATCAGCGGACCAATAAGACGTTCATTTTGACGTCTAGTCCGGTTCTGAAAATTTTAGTATTTTTGATGCTAGTAGGCCACTAATCTCATCTATTGTTTAGGCAATCAAATAATGATAAATTACCTATGCCTAACTGGCAACTCCTTAAACCCTAATCATCATGTCGTCTTTGTTAACGGAGTATGTTTGAAGGCTCATTGGCATGCATCCTTGGTTCAACCGCATTTTTATCAGGTAACAATCACTAATCAACACGTTTAAAGTCCCTCTTGCCTTTGTGTTCCTTTCATATTAAGTTCTCTTTTATTATTACCTTTTTGTTTTTTAATAGAACCTTCAATCTTACTCAACTCTCACCATCCCTTCTGCATTATTTTTAGTTTTTTATATCATTATTCATGTTTCTTTTCTGACTCTTCAAGCTTCCTTCTCACATGCTTTGACCAGTTTTTTTTTTTACAAACTCACATGCATCTTCTTGGGTCACTTTACCTTAATTGTCGAAAGTTAATTAAAATCGAGTGTTTAGAAACATGGGTTGTGTTCAAGATCCTATTTCTGTTAACAAGTATTAAGTAATTAAAGCAAAATCACATGGAATGACATTATATTGTTGTCCAATTTGGTAGTTCGCGTAAATCGTGGAGTCTTTTGATCGAGTCATACTTTCATTTGGCACCCGCAATGATGATCTTTTCAGCTAAAACCACGTCTCTGGTGATTTGCAAGCCCAATATGTTTAAACCAAAACAACCTCTTTGCTGCACGAAGCACGTTATCTGTGTCCATTTGGCGTCTTTTGATTGAGTTATATTTTCATTTAATCATTTGTATAAATCATATAGTTACATTTTAATAGTTATAGCCAAAAAGCAAAATGTTTAGTCAAAATATGAATCTGGTAATTTTGCATTTAATCATTTATAGATTCTATTCAGTAACACCTTATAGAGAGAAGGAAAACAATAAACTTATGAAGACTTTTAATTGGATTAAAAATTCCCTTGTTAACTACTAAAAGTTGTAGTTTGGAAACGTGTTGAATGTTCTAAATGTTGCTTTTGGCACTTTGCTTCTTTTTTGAGTGTCCAAAAAACTCAGATCTTAAGTTAGTTTTTTTTATGGGTATTTAAATAGATTTCCCCCTATCTCCACTTCAACCAAAACTACTTCTCTCTGCAACTTCTTCCACAGAAAAGGTATGAACTTTGATCCAAATTCATCAAATTCTGTTCATTATTCATCAGATTTCCAATTCTTTATTCAATTTATTTTTATAAAAAAGAAAGTGTGAGTTGGTGTATGTTTCAGGTTTCACTCAGCTTCCTGTTAATTGCTCTTTGTTGTTTGACTTTTCTCTTGATTTGAATCCAGATTTTTGACTTATATATGATTGTTTTTGTAAATCTGTTAAGGTGTTTTCGAGTGTTATATCAATGCTCTAACTAATAAAAATTACTAGTTCTGTGTCTAAATTTGTTTTCACATACATACATGCATACATATGTATGATTGTATGTGTGTGTCTCTCTATATATACATACATACCACACACGTATGTAAATATCCTAATTTGTGTTCCATCCTGATATTAAGTTCTCAAGAAGAACCAAAAGATATAGGCTACAAACTTTTTATCTAGCCAGATTCAGAAATTTTGTTGCATTCCCAAGATGAAATATTTGTGTCATTTAAACAAAATCATATCCTTTTTATATGTGTAGACTAGATTGGTAGAAAAATGGTGAAGATCTGCTGCATTGGAGCTGGTTATGTTGGAGGTCCAACAATGGCAGTTATTGCCCTCAAATGTCCTGACATTGAGGTAGCTGTGGTCGATATCTCGGTCTCTCGGATCGCTTCCTGGAACAGCGACCAACTTCCCATATATGAGCCAGGGCTAGATGATGTGGTCAAGTCATGTAGGGGCAAGAATTTGTTCTTTAGCACTGATGTTGAGAAGCATGTATCTGAGGCTGACATTATCTTTGTGTCAGTCAACACACCCACAAAGACTCGAGGTCTTGGTGCTGGAAAAGCTGCTGATCTCACATACTGGGAAAGTGCGGCCCGTATGATTGCTGACGTGTCAAAATCTGATAAGATTGTGGTAGAGAAATCAACAGTTCCGGTGAAAACAGCTGAGGCTATTGAAAAGATTCTCACCCACAATAGCAAAGGGGTAAACTACCAAATCCTCTCCAACCCTGAGTTTTTAGCCGAAGGGACAGCGATTCAAGACCTTTTTGCCCCTGATCGTGTGTTGATCGGAGGGAGAGAAACCCCTGATGGTCAAAAGGCGATTAAGGCATTAAAAGATGTTTATGCTCATTGGGTGCCTGAGGAGCGGATTCTTTGCACTAACCTTTGGTCAGCAGAGTTGTCCAAGCTAGCGGCTAATGCGTTTTTGGCACAGAGAATTTCGTCTGTGAACGCAATGTCAGCGCTTTGTGAAGCAACTGGGGCTGACGTTGCACAAGTTTCCCATGCAGTGGGAAAGGACACTAGAATTGGACACAAGTTCCTAAATGCTAGTGTAGGGTTTGGTGGCTCTTGTTTTCAAAAGGATATTCTCAATTTGGTCTACATTTGTGAATGCAATGGGTTACCTGAAGTGGCTAACTACTGGAAGCAAGTGATTAAAGTCAACGACTACCAAAAGAATCGATTTGTTAATAGGATCGTTTCATCAATGTTCAACACAGTTTCAGGCAAAAAGATTGCAATTCTGGGATTTGCTTTCAAGAAAGACACGGGTGACACGAGGGAAACTCCTGCTATTGATGTTTGCCAAGGATTGCTAGGAGATAAGGCTAAATTGAGCATTTATGATCCACAAGTGACCGAAGAACAAATTCAAAGGGATCTTTCTATGAACAAGTTTGATTGGGACCACCCAGTGCACTTGCAGCCCATGAGCCCAAGCTCAGTAAAGCAAGTGAGCGTCGTTTGGGATGCGTATGAGGCGGCTAAGGGTGCACATGGGTTGTGTATACTGACCGAGTGGGATGAGTTCAAGAATCTTGATTACAAGAAAATTTATGACAACATGCCGAAACCAGCATTTCTTTTTGATGGAAGAAATGTTGTGGATCCACAAAAATTGAGGGACATTGGTTTCATTGTATACTCTATTGGAAAGCCATTGGATTCGTGGTTGAAGGATATGCCTGCTGTGGCATAAACCTTTTGAGTTTGTCATTTGATACGTGGATTTGATCCATTGAGAGTTTATATTCTTGTTAAACGTAACTTCTTTTGTTGCTGTGATTTACCATTTTGTCCCATGTACTTCATGTTATTCAAATAAAAATATTCAAAATATATAATGATGATTAATAAAAGGTACCAAAAACTTATCTTTTTATATAGCAAAATAGACCTTTATCAAATTGAGGGGGATGAGCATGATCTAAACGAGCTTTCCTCTCCTCTCTCTTGTCTTTTATATTCCGTCCTCTCATAAGCACCATTTGTTAAGCTATTGTAAATTAAAGGACATACCTCCAAGGGCGTTTAATCACTCTAGTCAAGCGCTTCCAACAGGCATTTTTGTGTCGGCTATGGTCAGGCATATATGTGTTGCAATGAAAACGGTATCATATCATGGTCTTACGTTACTATATGTCACCAAGGTATAATTCGACGTTAGCAAACTGGCTACTTTGCAATGCTATAATTCGACGTTAGCTCGCGCTCCGTTACGGAGAGCGTGTATGCCAAAAAAGTACTATTACGCTCATCGATATATTTGTTATAGATTTAAATAGACATACAATAAAGTAATGAAACCAAAATGTTAATTTTTGTGAGATATAAGGCTTTAGTAAACTATCTAGTATTAAATAAACATATGCCATACACCAACATCCAGTGTTGTCTCAATCTCCTCAATCCATCAAATAGTGTCAGTAGTAGTTTTAGCCATGTAATTTTGGTAAGTGCATTCCTTTAAAGCTGAACCCTTGAATTAACTTATCTTTGTTGGGTTTGTTAACTTCCATGGATTCAACAGAGATGGTGTTGTTGTTTTCACTCTCACTATCGTTAATTGACCAAGATGACGACTTTGATGATGCTTCAATCTCTGAGTTACTTTTTTTCCTTTAGTAACAGAGGGCTTACCCTCTATTTGTACCACCTTAGTGAGTCTAGCCATAACGGCAGGGATAGCTATGGCTATGCTAGTGGTGATATTTTGTCGCAGTTCGGCCGCAAGTTCAGCTTCTTTTTTGTTCCTCAAACAGAGGAAGGAACCATTTTAGATTTCAATAGAAGAGGTTAGCATGGGTCTTTCCCTTGGTCCTCATAGATGAACCCTCATTCATCATCATGGTAGCCTGACTACCATTATTCTTAGCCATTCAAAGTGCACATCAAACGGATGGATAGATGTCAGATACCATAAAATAGTTGTACTTGTTCTGGTCATATTTCATTCCACCAGGCAATCAAGTTGTACTAACTAAATTATAGTCGAATCATCACGTACAACTATTTTATTGTTATACAAGGTTACATTTGTCACATAATATCATACAACCAGATTGAACTAAATTGTTATACAGGGTTACATTTGTCACATAACATCATACAATTAGATTGAATTACACCTTGTTCAAATACATAGTCTATTAATCATTGTTACCTGCTATTAAATAACCTAACTTACAGGATTTCTCAATCTTCTCTTACTTATTCATAGTTGTTATCTCCTAGCCAAACACCCTATGGCTATCATGTAAGTGGACACAGGCTGATTTTTAAAACATGTCCAAGGCATGGTGATGGCTGGGTTATCCAATGCTGAAAAAGTTTCAGGCCAGTTCCGAATACCAAGGGTATGGAGTGTATGATTCTGCTGGCTGATATGGAAGATAGGGTGCGTACATTGGCCAGTTCTGAAGCATCCCGTTCCTCATCGGGCTCCTCATCTTCCGATGGTGTAGGTGACATACTCGTAAGTATTCCTTCATGTATCTTAAAGAATTCTTGTTAGCATTCAGTAATAATTAATATCAATGAGTAATAATAATCCTAACAAGGCTTCTACGTTGGGCCACATGACGGATAACTGTCAACATCTATTATGAAATAGAATAATATAATATAACTATTTTTAACGACATAACTATATTGTAAAAGAAAGAAAAAAATAGAAAGGTAAAAAGTTATAGGACTAAAATATATTAGAAGTTGTGATATAATCTTCTATAATAAAACAAAATGTTTTTTTATCACGTGTTATCTTTCATATTAACTTTGACACTATATTCTCATATCATATTTGTCACATATAAGTTATATACAAAGTCAAACATTTAATCATAATATTAAAAGCTAATTAATGATAATATTTATATTCTTTCAAACTATAAAATAATTTTAAAAAAAATAAAAACACTTCTTTTTATTAAATACCATAATTCCTTTTATATATTTTATCGAATATGAAGTTTTTTATTATATAAAACTTTTTTAAAAAATTGAAACCGTTAAAGAAATCTTTTTTTAATAAAATATTTTTGAATACTAGAGTTTAAAAAATATTTTTATTGTTTTATTATTTAAGGTATTAATATTACAAAATCTAATCAAATCATATTTCAAAAAAATATTGTATAATTTCTAAATATTTATTAACAATTATTAATTTAATATTTTCATTCAACACGTGTATTACACAACTTTTTAACCTATTTAATATATATATATATATATGTATATACATTATATATATGTATATATATATATATATACATATATATACATATATCTATATATATACATATATATATACATATATCTATATATATATATATATATATACACATATATATAAATATATATGTGTGTATATATATACATATATATATATACATACATATATATACATACATATATATATACATATATATACATAGATGGAACTTTCTTCATCAAAGGACATGGAAATGACATATTGCTAGTTCAAGTATATGTGGATGACATTATTTTTGGTTCAACTAATCCAAAACTCAGCAAACACTTTGAGAAGCTGATGAAGGACAGATTTGAAATGAGTGCCATGGGGGAACTTAATTTCTTTCTGGGAATTCAAGTGAAGCAAATTGAAGATGACATCTTCATTAGTTAGTCAAAGTATGTTCAGGACATACTCAAGAGGTTCAACATGACTGATTGTAAGATTTCTAAGACACCCATAGCAAGAAACCACTCCCTTAGACCTGATCTTGAGGGGGAGTGTGTAGATGAACACCCCTACAGGGCTATGATTGGGTCTCTTATATATCTTACAGCTAGCAGGCCAGATATTATGTTTGCTACATGTATTTGTACAAGATATCAAGCCAACCCTAAGATGTCTCACCTCATCACTGTCAAGAGGATTCTAAGATACCTTAAAGGTGCTTCAACACTTGGTTTATGGTATCCTAAAAATCCTGACTTCAATTTGTATACTTATACAGATAGTGATCATGGTGGTTGCAACATGAATGCAAAGTCTACATCTAGGGGATGTTAGTTCCTTGGTGGAAGGGTTGTCTCATGGCAATACAAGAAATAATCTTGTGTCTCTGCATCAACTGCTAAAGCTGAATACATTGTTGCTGCAAGCTGCTGTGCTCAAGTGCTTTGGATTCAGAATCAGATGCTGGACTATGGGTTAAACTTCAATTAGACTCCCATTCACATAGACAACAACAGTCCTCTGCAGCACTCAAGGACCAAACACATCAACATCAGGTATCATCTAATAAGAGATAATTATGAAAAGAGATTAATTAAACTAGTCAAAGTTCACACAGATGAACAATATGCTAATCTATTTACAAAAACTTTTGATAATCAGAGATTTAAATATCTAATATCAGCAATTGGGATGATCAACTTTGAGTAGGTTTTTCTTAAAACTAATTCTTATTATTTCTTAAAATATGTGTGTCTTAAGTTGTCTAGTTCATCACTTTCATAAGCTCTTGTTTTTCTTTGGATGAAAATCTTTTTGAAGACTTTACTTAGATTCTTGAAAATTTTCTGATCCTTCGGAAGATATGTTTTTATCTTCGGAAGCAAATCATGCCTTCAAAACAAATAACTTTCTAAGAAGTTTTACCTTTGGAAGAAATTTCTAAAATATCTTCCGAAGCTTAAATGCTTGTCTCAGACACTTATTTATTTTCAAGGATCATTTTCTTCCGAAACAAAATTAACTCTCGGAAGCTTTGCTCTTTTGTAAACAATGCATTCAAGTTTTAATTTCTTTTCCGAAGCAAAATTTTCAAAACTCTCAGGAAATTCTTCCAAAGTCATTTTAGCTTCGGAAGCTTTTTCATTAAAACTTCCGAAGATAATCTACCTTCGGAAGCTTTTTGACTTCTAAGAAAACTACTTTTTGAGCAAAAGTAAACTACTTTTCCAGAGGTGGGACCGACATCCGGATTTCAAAGTATATCCTCTTTCATTAAACTTTATCTGAAATCCTTTTTCACATATAAACCCAACGGTTTCCCCCTCTTTCTATCATCTGCTTCTTCCTCCAACCCTAAAACCCTAAATTTCTCTCTGAAATTTCTTTCTTCTTTCTTTCTTCATCCTTAAGCTACCTTACAATGGCCAACCCTCTTCACAGAAATGACCCGAACTTTACCATGCAGTTACACAGACAACATAATCAGGTTGCTTGTTAAGCTCTGAGAAAGATCCTCATTTCTCAGAGGTTTGCCGTTTCTTAGATTTGTCCAATTACTTCACCTCCCTAATCATTGATCCTACACTCTATGAGGATCATCTGCTAGAATTCTAGAAGACTTGCCAAGAGGTCGTAATGGATGGGGAGAAGGTACTGTCTGCCATAGTACAGGGGAGAACAATCTTCATCATTCCAGCCATCATCAACATGCATCTTCAGCTGGATGATAAAGAAGGTGAGGTGTTCTTCCCAAAAGAAGCTGTTAATCATTCTTTTGAGCAAATGGGTTATGAGGGAGACTACTCTGTCAAGACCTTCAGAAAAGGAAAGGTCTCATCCCAGTGGAAATTCCTACTCCATGTGGTTATCCACAACTTATCAAACAAGCATGGTGGATGGGACCATATTCCTAAGGATCTCTCCTTCATTTTCCATGGAATGATTCAGGGGGTCAAGTTCAGGTATTCTCAGTTTGTTTATACTAATTTGCTTGCAAACTTGGACTCCTTAGAATATTACATGTTCCCTAGATATGTCTAGTACATTCTTAACTGTGAACTGGGCTCACAGTTAAGGGGAACAAGTAACATTCTTAAACTGGGACAGATGAAG
>BJCM01255822.1:0-10397 GCA_018326385.1 Flaveria bidentis
TAGGACAATACAATTTAGAAAACCCCCCAAAAATAGAGGAAGCACAATAATATTAATTTTTATAAGATAAAAGCAACAACTTTAGTTTAGATATCAATCAACGTTGCTTTTGCGTCTCAATTATCATCACAAATTTCAATGACATTAATTTTCTATATATAAAGACTTTTATATGAATATTTTGGTATAAATGGATGGGCTTAATCATAAAAAATGTTATGAAAGAATGGTTATTATGGTCTTTATTTAATCATGACTTTATTCCTTAATAGTGAGACAAAACACATGAAGTTATTCGTCTTCAAGAAATCATCACCACAAATCAAAATGCTTAAAAACTAATTTTATAATTTAAATCATCATGACTCATTACACTTCTTAATGTATATATAAACTGTACATCTTTAATAAATTTACAATTTATGTTTTCTACGAATAACTATTACAAGACAAAAAAAAAAGTCAATGACCGTAGAAAACTCAAAAGTCAAAATCCAAGGCACAAAGCCAAGTTTGTACCCACTGGCAGATCAATGTAAATTTAAATAATCAATGACTAAATTTATGTACAAACTTACATTTATTCTAGAAAATAAAATAGATTTTGCAGTTTTAAACTAATGGAAATGCACATTTGGCTAGCAATTTAACTATGGTAAATCAAGATACAAGACTTTGGCTTTCTGTACACATGCTTTCTACAGGCTCAAGAAGAGCAAGAAAACTGATCTCCCAACATTTGCAGCAAATAACTAGTCAACGACCTCTATATTTAAGTTTTATAGCAAATCAAAAAAATTAATCTCACAAAATATTATGCAACTCTCTAACCAAATTTGGTCATCATAACGAATTTTCGCCCCTTCAGATGTAACCAAGCAACAAGAACGGTTTTAATGGTGTGAGAAGCATTTCCAAAAGTGCCCTTATGATGATTCTTTACTCGGTTCTTCCTCTGTACAATTAAGCAAGATAACAAGATTAGCAGTAATTACAACTTACTTTACTAAATAAATAGTTCACGCAAAAAGTGGTTTGATTTAGTTCTATTTGGTTACCAAACTATTTCATTTAGTTGGGTCATTCCCGAACCATGCTAATCCATGAAAGGCATAGGGATGTAATAAGCGATCAACTCACAAGCTACTTGAGCTCGGCTTGCTAAAGGCTCAAAGCGAGCAAGCTTAAACGAGCTCAAGCCTAAACTTGAGCTAATTTAACAAACGAGCCTGACCCAAAATTTCAGACTAGTTTGATTGCTTGTTATTCATTTACCTTTGATAAAATAAATATACAAGTAAATGATATAATCATATATACATATACACATATATAATTATGAAAAAATAACTCAATAATAAATACTATGTTATGTGTATAATCAAGCTTTAAAATAACTATATATGTATATAAATAAAACAATTAAACAATTAAAACTAAATTAACAAGTTGAGCCAAAGCAAAGCTCAAGCTTGAAAAATTACTCACGAGCCAAGCTTGAGCTAAGGCGACCTCTGGATAGGCTCGGCTTATTTACAACTCAAAATATAGGCCACATTGATAGGTCTTATTTGGTTGGCCATTTTGAGGTTTGTGTTAGGAACCATACTATATTAAGAAGAATAAAAAGATAGAAATAGTAGTCTACCAAACAGTGACTTGATTGTTGGTCTTTTCGGTTTGGTTTTCTTCTTTTTCAGTTCAGCTGCAACCATGAACATACACACGATTAGGCACCAGAATTTGATTTGGAAAAAAAGCAATTAAAAAAGAGTTGCGACAAACCTAGGAAGATGATCAAATAGCAATATTACTTAGAAATGTATTGTCTTTCATCTATTCTATCTAAGTTGCAGTTTAAAGCCAAAGATTGCCTATTTGCCGTTTTCATCATTGAGACTATTGCGGGTAATGGTTTGGTTCTCCAAAGTTTATCCATTTCTAACTATTGAAGGGAATTTCAAACATTAAACTAATAGATTATAACACTTCAAAAATGTTTCAGTTCTTAGAATGCATTTATGCATGTCCAATTTCGTCATAAAGTTAAGTCTGTCTATATAATAATCTATAAACTTCCTTCTGTTTCATGAAGTTTTCAACAATTTTACTTTTTCAGAAGTAATTCTTGCACAAACAATTTCTGGAATACGATTACAAAAATTAAAATATTCCAATAATAGCCTAATTTTCAATAAAGTATATTGGATGGTTTTATGCATAAAAAATACTCTTTGGGAGACTTTTAGCCTGTTTCCTTTTAAGCTTAAAGTATTTTATTTAGTAGTTTGACAATATAGTTAAAACACAGCATAATACCACCATTCATATGTAAACGTGTTGAAAGGGCCACCTTTACCAGCACTAAATACTTGAACAATAATATTACGCAAAAACTAGACGTTGATCTATGTGATAGTATACAAATGTGTGTGCGTCAGAGAGGGAAAGAGAGATACTCATTCCAGGGACTTGATAATCATTAACAATCTCAAAGTTCTTGTATGTGTAGCCAACAAAGTTAATATCCTTAGATGAAAGCATCTGCAAATTAACACCCGAAATTAGCATAAAGAAAAAAGTTTAAAAGTTTCGAGGTAAGAAATATCTTTTTCATGATGACTACCCAAATATACATAATCGGAAAAGCACAAAATCTCGCACGTATATATTGATATAGTAAGTCATAAACTGAAGTACATGTCCAGTTTATATTGATTAACAATGTTACATGTGGAAATCATAGGAAACAGTTAATGCATAGGTTTTCACTATTTATAGCCTTAATTTAGAGTTAAATATGATAGAGAAAATATTTGCAATGGTTAGGATAGAAAATTTACCCTTCTCCATGGTCCGGATCTTGATGAACTCTTGCTTTGGTGTTCTGACTGAAATATTTAGAGAAGGCCAATGAAGACAAAGTATAGTAAGATAGCCATCATGCATGTAAACAAATTAGATAGAAAGAAACAATAAAACAGTAATACCTCTTCAAATTTTTCAAAATTTTGAGTATCCAATTCGTCATTAACTTCTGGAATGAATGCAGCTTCCATTTGATATATTCTTTCCCAATCAATGCCATTAAACCAGGGATGAGCCTGAAACATAATTAAAAAAATCAGAGTCATGTTATGTGAAATTTTCTCTCTGGTTAATTTTTATGAACCGAGAATAAGACATGCCATACAACACCTTTATTTCATCTGCGCCTTTTGAACCCAGCCTGAGATTGACATTACAGAGCAGTTTGCTGATAAGATCTTTTGCTTCCATAGAAAGTTGTGCTTCTTGTGGAAACTTCAAATGTGATTTCCAATGTACTATCTACAAATGTAACAAAACTATAACCCATAAGACTATGTGTATGTTTGTCAGAGAACATGATCTAACTTCATGAAGTTCTCAAACCCACGTAAAACTTAAACATTAAACTTCAATGATGAAAACTAGCTTGATCGTTAAGGATTTGAACTCTTCTTTTCAAGATCAAAACTAACTTTACAACAAATCATATATATTTGATAATCCCTTCTAATGATTGTAGCGTATTTTAATTTTATCTTTAATAGAACATTACACTACAATTGCTGGAAACAACAAAAACCTGGCAATTTGGAGATGAATTTCACAAAATGTGCATTGAATTTCTTAAGAAAGCACACGATGTATCTTTCTTAAATGAAAAACAAGCAATTATTTTCAAAAAGGTTAGAAAGCCAATTGGATCCAAACATGGAACTCATCTGACTCATTCAATCTGGGACGAGGGGGGCAATGCATAAAACTAGTTGGTTAGTGAGGAAAAAACATACTAGTATGCGTTGTAAAAAAAAACTCATGCCAATATTGCTTAAAATTCACAGGGATTGATATTATGTAATTAAAACGAATGACTACCTTCCTACAAGTTGACATCGGATCATCAGAGTAGAAAGGTGGATATCCCACAAGCATTTCATACATGATAGCACCAAGAGACCACCTGAAGAAGAATAACACTCACGTGATCATTAGAAGAAAGTACTATGTTTTAAGCATAACCTAATCAATTTACATGAAAACTAGTGACTATATTGTTGGCACAATTTATGAATAATAAAAACATTTCTAAAGGACGTAACAACCCCATAATGGAATACTGATAAACTACTAACCAGTCACATTCCAACGAATAACCCTTCTTCAATAGAACCTCTGGAGCAATGTAATCAGGAGTGCCAACTGTTGAATAAGCCTGCAATGCCCCCAAAATTTTGAACATGAAAGAAGAATTTAGGCATAATAAACTATCTACCATTTGTAATTCGTAGAAAGTAGTAATAATAAGGATCGTTGCTTACAAGCGTCCTCCTATTTTTCTGCCAATGTTGCAACTGTTCTTGTTGTGTGCGTTTTGGAGCCCCAGAATTCCCCTCGCCTGTTGAATTGGAGACATTATCCACTGTAGTAAAATCCTTCTCTTCCAGTGTGCTACAATCCAAAGGTTTACATAGTCCAAAATCTGATAATCTCAAATGCCCATATCTATCAAGTAGCAAATTATCAGGCTTGATATCTCTGTTGCAATCCAATATAGCAATATAAGTCAGATTTATTATAATATGATTAAACTTAAATAAAGTAGATTAATAATAACATACCTGTGCACATAATTATGTTTATGGATGGATTCAATTGCTAAAACTGTTTCAGCAACATAAAATCTGGCTTCATCATCAGTCAGTGTATCTTTTCTCATAAGCAAAGTCATCATGTCTCCACCAGGTAGATATTCCATTATGAGATATAGATATTCATTATCTTGGAAAGAGCAATATAGCTTAACAATGCAATTGCTGTCCACCTCAGCAAGAAGATTCCTTTCGGCTTTCACATGCTCAACCTAAAATGTACTTAAAAGTTAATTTGGTAATAAGACTAAATGAAGCAAGATTACCATTCTATGTTACAAAATCACATACTTGGCCTCTACGTAACATTTCTGATTTCTTAAGCTTTTTCATGGCATATACAGTGCCTGTTGTCTTCTCCCTGCAGATTCTGACCTACAACATATGATATTCGTTAAATATTTTACATTATATATACACGGGACATATGTGATGGAAATATAAAATCATGAATTCTTAAACTCTAGATTCAAGTATATTAGGATTCATAAATTCAAATTAAAAGGAGTACGAAACAATGATACTTGGAAATCTAATCAATGATGTATCCCAAATAGCTGTGCAAGCATCAAGAGTCTACATTTACTGATATATCCACAATATCAATTGGAAAGTTACCATCTGCCAAACCTTCTCAATCTAGAAAAAATAGTGCACTGTTTATTGTAACAAAGAATTTATAGGTAATTACTCAATGCTTTCACTTACAGAAGGTAAAACCCTTTTGCAGCAAGGATCTTCGGCTTAATGAAGGTCGGGAGGCAAGTTTTTTTTCAATGTACACACTAAATATAGAATATCAAATGCTTTCAACCTATACAAAGTTCAATCAGATATATAACAAAAATGAAGAGTGTCAAAGAGAAAACAATAGTGTTAGATAAGACTACTTGAGTTTGCAGATTCACAATACTATTCACCTTCAATCATTATCCTCATATATTATTATGAATGGCTACTTAGAAATATCTTGAGTAACAAAACATGACAAGAAGTTAAGAAGTACAAAACTTGAAAAGAAGGGGGGTAAAAAGGAGAGAAACCATTACCTCACCAAATGCTCCCTTTCCAATCATAGTGAGTAGCTCAAAATCATCAACCCCCATTTTGTGCCTTTGAAGGCGCATGTATTCAGTTTCTTTCTTCTCTAGAAATCTAAGCAAGTTGAATTGATCTTCCTCTGAAACATCACCATCAGCCAATTTCTTCTCAAGGAGGATTCGCCTATTTAGTAAAAATCCAAGTTAATATGTTTCTACAAGATCCCATAAATTATTATTTTGCGTTCATGCAAACTTTATAAATAATACTTAATTTAAGGCTTCTTAGTAAAAGGTCAAACGCTACAACTAAAATAATAATAATAATAATAATAATAGCATGCATCATACATTCAACCATGTAAATACCGTGTCCTGAATATCTTTGTTTAGTGCAGTCTGCTATATCCACATGAATTTATTAAGCACAAAGCTTACCGTTCTCTCCTCTCTTGCAAATTCTTCATTTGTTCCTTGTAATGGTTTTCGATATACTTCTTAGCTGCAGCAGCCTTCTGCTTTGTTATATTTGAGACCTCTTCATCCGTCACTGGGCTACTTGAATCTTCACCGTCAGCCATTGACTCCCTCCTTCTGAGAGTTGACCTCAACCGATCTCTTGGATGAAACTTATGTAACCAACTCCTCGCTGAATCCATCAATTTCCCTCAGCCCAAGGTATTCATGGCCAACCACATATCTTTGCCCTAGAATCCCAAATATGCAGTTGATTCACATAACAGATTTCTGCAGTCACATATACAATAACAATTTAACCAATACTTGAACAGAAAGCAACATCAGACCATTAATATATAAGCATAAATGCATGATATATAAGGATCACAACACAACACAATTCATAAATCTGTTATCAAAAACGAAGTTCCATAAGTGCTAATATGTCAAATTTCAATTACCATTATTGAATACACAATAGATTCAAACCTTCCAATCCATATATCATTTCATGATCCAACAACATTTCAACAACAAGAAACATCAATGTTTTATAATCACAACAGAGAAACTGAATTTCACGAGATTAACATCGATATTCGTTGAAATAAAGCTATTGAAAGTTTGAAACAACGTGGATGACATAAGGATTTCTCCTCGATATCTTCAACTTACATTGACGAAATAGAATCAAACGGAAGAACCAGAAGGAGAACGATAGAGAAATCACAGATGTGAATCCGAAGACACTGCGAAATTCATGTACCAGAGGGATGAATACGCAAAATTACATCGATCGATGAAGAAATTGTTGGAGAACTGAAGATTATAAGATTAAATATGTGAAAATAGAAATCAGTGGATGTAATTAACGTATAAATACCTGCATTAATCCGCCATTTTCGTGGTTTGTTTCTCACCTTTGAACTCGTCTCCAATGATTCTCGCTGCACATCTATATATACCTTCGGTAATGCTTTTCACCCCCTTTTGGCTTGCGTGAATAAACAATCAATTTAATAATCATGAGAAATAAGATATTAGTTTGATTTGATATGCATTTCAATAAAAATATATTATTAATGATTACGTGTCTAAATATCTTGGGTTTACTTAATAGACATGATAATATTCCATTTCTTCTAAAATGATATCTTATTATATTGAGGCAATTCTATAGAAAATTTCAAAGCCTGGCCGGCACAAGCACGTCTTAACGACGTGGTGGTCCTGCAATTTGTTTGTGCCTACAATATATTGTTTGGTAAAATCTATTTGTTACAAATTATTTTTATTATTATTATTTTAAATATTACTATTATTTTTCTTTAAAGGATGAGTAATAGTGAACTTTTTATTTTTATCGTTTTAACCGATTGTTTCAGGATTTGTTATACTAACTGACTCATATTTGTTTTTTTTATCTTATTACCTTAGTGTTATTTAGTCTAAGTAGCGTCATGTTGGCCTGACAACAATGATTTTCTATTCGCCCTCTTTCTGCATTCAATAATGGTTTTTGTTTGAGTTTTTCTCTTTTCACTTTTTGGATTTCGGTATTCATTTTGCTTATGTGTTTTGTCAATGATGACGTTAAGTCGTCGATTGTGTTGCTTAACATGGATCAATGTCTTACAAGTTGATATCAAAGATACGTTAGCATAGTTTTCATATGATTTTGTTGTACAATTTATACCTTCACATCATAACAAACATTAACGTCACTTGATGACCCAATGTGAACCATATACAACATGTAATTTTCTTATAATTTTTATATTGATATATCTCTTTTTAACACGTTGTTCTTTTGCAATCTGATATTGTAGAATTGTTTTCACACTCTAGATATTTTAATTTTTTTTGTAATCTGATATATCTCTTTTATATTGTTCTTTTGCAATCTCTTTAGATATATCTCTTTTATATTGTTCTTTTGCAATCTGATCACTCATATGCATTGCAATGTAAAATGGAATGTATTGCTTTACATTTGAGATTGTTAACTTCAGGTTTATGATAAATATTTTAACAAATAATTTTTTTTTTTAACTTCAGGTTTAAATTGTTAACTTCTAATTTTCAAGCTTTTGAAAGATTTTGATTGTAGAATTGTTTCCACACTCTAGATATTTTAATTTTTTTGTGATGTAGGGCAGATTTTAATACCAAACACAAACCTATCATGCCTATAAAAATTAACACATTAGACGTGTCGTAGTGGGATGTTAAGGCCCCCACATCACGCCCGTTGCACCGTCCCCTCCGGCGTTATTGAGGCATTAAATCTCTCCCGCGCTAATGTAAAAACGCCACAAGATTCCGATTATCTAGAAACTAGCCGTTGCTAGTGAACGTCAAAGCATTAAATTTTTATTTAGTTTTTGTTTTTTCTCTATAAAAGTAAACTCAAACTCAATCTATACTTGTCAAATTTACAACAGAGTTTCCTTTCAAGTGTTTAAGAAAATGAAAAGTTACTCATCATCATCAACTAGTTTTAAGAAATATCTATTACATCTATACATGTTTGTATTTATTAATTTCTTTACTTGTTATTTAAAAGGATAATTGAGCTATATGGTAAACGTTATTTTAAGAAGCCGTCATTAAATCATCTACACACAAATATGATGTACATGAAGAGATGCACGGTTTACATGACGTGATTGGTAGCACATGTTGCATGCATTGGTCGTGGTCTAACTGTCCAACCGCTTGGCGAGGTTAGCACACACGAGGAGACCAGAAAGGATCGTCATTTATTCTTCAAGTCGTTGCGTCATACGATATCCGGATATGGCATGTGTTTTTTTGGTGTCACCAGATCAAACAACGGTATCAATGTTTTTGAACAGTCGCAGATCTCAAAAAATCACATATCTCAAAAAATCACATATCTGGTAACACACCACTGGCTTCATATCTTGCTAATGGAAATGCACACCCACACGGCTTTTTAACCGATGGTATTTATATAGAGTATTTGATTATTGTAAAATCGTTTAGACAACCCGTTAGACGAAAATTAATTTATTTTCAAAAAAGTACAAGAGGCAAAAAAATATATCACAAGGGCTTCCGGTTTTCCTCAAGCATGATAGCATATTGCGAAAATCCATGTTGGTTATGGATTAAGGATAAAATAAAAGGATAATAAAAAAAGTCATGTGTCAGAATTATTATGATCCATCACATATAGAACCACAACCACAAATGGTATATGAAACAAATATTAGAAAATGTGACGTCAAACCGTGAATTTGATAGAGCATATTTGGATGAGACGTACAATTAAAGATGATTAGTTTATATATTTCATTGTTGATTGTTGATTAATAAATGTACTTCCTTTTAAGTATTAATATAGCATGGCATTTTTTTTCTCTTATTTTATTTAAAAAAAGATACAATAAAAATTTGAATATAGATTGAAAGAACTTAACGAGCATTAACCACTAATCATGTTTTTAACTAAAGAATTAATGATGAGTTGACGTTAATGTGACGAAAAATACCTGTTAAAAAGCATTAATCATTTACTCGTGATCTTAGTACTTTTACATTATATTTTTACGTGAGTTGATTGAACTATTTGACAATTATTCACTTTTATTGACGCATGATGATAAAATGCACTTAAGAATGAACAGGTTTTTTTTCATAGATCTAGCAAATTAACGAGACTTGCAAGAAGGCATCGAACATTGATGATTTCCTAGGCGCATGTCACACCCCCGCTAAGAGCGGAAACACGGGAATGTAACGAGACGGGATCGTCATAACACATGGTAAGCGATAGAGATGCAATAATAATAATGATGACAAGCGTGTCATGACGACACCCGATAACAAGGGGACTTGTGTCGTGTTTAGTCAGTATTCACAACAACATAGCCATAAGCATAAGCATGATACATGATTCACATAAACATAAATGATAACATTGCATGCAATTCCCACAACCCGGGAACAAGTTACAAAAGTATAATGTTGTTTGAAATAGATTACAACAATTGTTTTCAAAAGACCAAGTTTAGCCACAAAATGCATCCTAGGGTCTCCACTAAGGCAGCACACCTAGATCCTCAGCTAGCATGGTCACCTGAAAAGATATGCTCAAAATGGTCAACAAAATTATTAGTGAGCCCGCAGGTTTAAAAGTAAATAAGTAATTGATGCTGTATAATGTTGTTGCAGAATACCGTGCATACAGTTATAA
>BJCM01255823.1:0-12858 GCA_018326385.1 Flaveria bidentis
CCAAGTACACTTAGCTAATCGTATATGCTTGTAAATGTTTGAGACTTGTAAAACTTTGTCAAGGTTTGATTGTGCATTCTGTCTTAGATCCCTAGTTTACTTTGTTCTCTAACTTACAACATGAATTGCCATCTTTTATATACTTATGTATTGCAAACTATGGAAATCTCACCAACATTATTGTTGACCTTTTATTTTTAACATGTTTCAGGAAATACTCAAGTTTGATCGCCACTTTTGAAGCTTGTTCACACCTAGGAATAGACCTAGTTAAATAATGAACTAAATTGGCTTGTTACATCTTATGTTTTGTTATTTACTTTCTTTGAGACTTATGTTTGTTATGTTACCTTTGAAACTTATGAATAATATATTTGGATTTAATAATAGCATTATGTGGCTGTGAATGATCTTAACTCTCACTTCTCGACGTTTCCGCCGTCAAGGTTGGGGTGTGACAGGTAGAGTCGGGGTTAGGCTTTTGGATAGAATGGTGACTCTGGTGGCTTGTACGAGCGTTGAGTGGGTTAGGCTCTAATGGACCTGTTGAGTGGGTTAGGCTCCAAGAACAAAGATGAGATAATAAAGACACAAACTTTTGATCCAATTTTCTTCATCCTTTTTAATGCCAAAACAACGATTACATATTTAAAAGAAATATGATCATGGCTCCTAAATTAATGCAAAAATAACTAAACCCACTACCTAAGATGATGGAGATCATGCATACATAAATAAAACATATTAAGAAACAAATAAATCATAAAGCAAAATAAATGAAATGTGGATGTTATGCAATTGTACGTGGGGAGTGGCACGTATCAACAACGTATTTAAATTTAATTAGACTAAAGATGTTATGAAAACAACGTATCTAAATTTAATTAGACCCAATATTTCTATTTATATAAAGTACGAACCATCACAACGTCATAGATGGAGGTTGGTAGTTGATAGTTATAAGCATCAATTTGTACAGTTACATCATTGGAAAGCCGGTTAAACTCTATCAATAGTAACTAAATTACTACCAATGGCTTGTTGTTCGACAACATCAGAATGGCTTATCACTATTGCTAATGACGATCAAGTTGTTTATGATAGTTGCCACCGTTGGCCAAGTTGGTATTGATGGAAAAATGTCACTAATCCCTGATTGCTACTCAAGGTTAAGTTGCCGATATCACAGTTACCATTGATGATTAATTGCAAATTAATATTGACAATTAGTTCTTGATTAATTCTAGGCAACTCAGTTAGTGCTTATCACTACTAGCTAGTTGGTGATGAAATAACACTAGTCATGATTGTGTGTAGTGTACACCTCCTATATTATATTATTGTTTATTTTAATTTTCTTTTAATATTAAATTAAGTTCAATTCTATTAGAATGAATTTAGATGATATTAACACAAACAATATATATGCACTCTAAAAAATTGTCTGCAAATTAAATATGTATAAAAAATTGAGTAATTGACGTAACATGGCATGCAGCCAAAGTATCCATTTACGTACTAGTCGAAAATGAGTTCAAATACAGTGAATACATGTCTATAATAAGAAATGCTTGGGGTTTGTGATCTTTGTTTCATTACCATATTTGCTTTCAATACGTATCCTCTACAAATAAAACATTATTAATTACTTAGTCTGTTAAATAAAAGATTCATTCGCAAAAACATCTTCTTTGAGGTTTATTTTAGTATATAGTTTTAAAAAGATGTTTTATGGTAATTATATGTTTAATAGTTTTGAATAGGAAAAAGGAAAATCTTATAAAATAATATTATGCTTAGCTTGGTTAAATGGCAAATTAATAATAATCAGATTTAGAAAACTTGAAATCGATTCCAGTCGAAAATCACTAATTTGAAATTCGATTCAAACTTTCAAATTCGACTCGAAGTCTAATTATCAGTTCGAATCAAATTGAAAATTTGTGATTTCCGATTCAATTTGAAATTCAAATCAGAAACACACACACTTACATTTATTTATTTTCTTATATATATTAACTATGGTAGAGTCTATGTATTACATGAGTGAAATAAATAAAACATATTAAAATTATTAGTTTTATAAATATTTTATTTTTTAGATGTTATTATTCATTGGTGAAATAAAAATATAATGAATGTTTAAAAGTTATAACACATAATGAATTAGAAATTATTACTCTATATTTAATATATATTAATAAGTTATTAAAATAAATATATTTATATTTTAAATGTTTAATAGTTTAGTTTACTTATTTATTATAATTATTATTTTATATGAGATAGATAATAAATATAAATATAAATGAGTTTTTCTAAATGCACCCTAGTATATTTTATAGTTGCACCTTAGTCTACTACATTAAATAAATTCACTAATTTTGTTGTTCTACATCCAATCAAATTATGTTTTAACATGTAAATATATAAATATATATGTTTTAACATATTTTAGTTAAAAAATAAAAGTCGAATTAATTATTTTTATAATTTTCGTATTTATTATTAGAGAGATGCGAGAAAATGATTTTATTAATATGCTAAAATTATGACACGTATCTTAAGAAAACCATTTTTTATTATAGGTTATAGATTTAGAAACATACGTATGATAGATTAAGAATTTAAAGTTAAAAAATATATAATTTAGAATTTTAATTCCTAACTGATACATTTTGATTTATTTATAATTTGTAATATTTTTATGTTATGCTTGTTTATTTAATTTGAGCATTTGAAATAGTTACTGTCAAAAGAATTTTGAAAATATTATTTGATTATTAATTATTTTACCAACGTATCGAATAAATTCAAATTTGATTCTATTTTTTTAATATGAATTTTCGAATCATGTTTAAAGGATTCAATTTCAATTCAATTCGAATTCGACTATTTTTTTTTCAAATTAGAATAGAATTTGAATCCGTTTTAAAATTTTTAAAATTCTACTTATTCAATTTGCTTAACTTATATTCGATCCGATTCGATGAACACCCCCAAAGAACAATTAGATACTTAAAGTAACCGAGATATTTATATATTGACCTCCTCTCGATCATCTCCATTACTCGAGTTAAGACTGATAACATGCCATTGACCCTCACCCGATCATCTCTATTACTCGAGTACAAAAACTTGGAACGACTTTGAAGAGATGATCGTATATTAGTCCATTATCACCAGTCCTGAATCTGAGACCACTCGCAAAAGAAAACCTACCTTAGGTGACAAAATCCTTTAACTCAACCTAAAGCTTTTATTTTTTTTTATCATATATGGGACTTGAACTTAAAAATCTTCTTTGTAATGATGAAGTTTTGAGGTAATTCACCTCAACCTAAGTGGTTAAGGATCATTTTTAACCAAAATATTTATATAAGAACCCAAATCAGGAACCATAAAAACATGTTTTTAACCAAGTTAATTGAAACCTAGTTTTTTTTTTTCAAAAATTCAAATCAAAACTCACTCAATAACTCAAATAAGGATGTATTTATGTTTAAACCGGAAACAATAACCATACATACATATGGGGTAACATATAGACGTCTATATAGGTCGGTATACATTTGAAATGATATTGATTAGGTGAAGCAATATATATTTTTTTTGGACCGCGGGTGAAGCAATATATATAGGGTAACATATAGACATCAAAAGGAAGAAAATATAGAATAACCTAAATTGAAATGCATTTATAATTAGGGAAATGTTATAGTAAAAAGCATGTCTATTCTAAAATGTTTAAAAAAATTGTGAATTTGACACGTATTATTATATTGTTTTAAAAAGGAGAACGTTCTGGTCATCATGTTAGATACATTATCTTATTGTGTCTTTTACGCTCATTATGTCAATATCATTTATTATATCATAATTTTACATCATTTGTTATGTGTATTAATCATGTTTTATATCATTATTTGTTATTTTTGTCATTGCTTTTATTGATTATAAACGTATTATTTATAATTGTGTTTTACAACTAGAAGACACAATGATATACTTTATCGATATATTTTTCAAAACTTATAGTTCTTAAAATAACACAATGTGTTATTTTTATCAAATTTTAAATAGATCATATAAACTTGCTATTAATCAATGTGTTTTAACATTAGAAGTATACAATTATTTCACCAATGTAGTTTTTAAAACTTATAGTATTCCATATAACATAATTATAATAATGTGTTATTTTAATGTATTAGATCAATTAGTTGTTAATTTATTATTATATTTTAAATATTAGAAATATACAACAATGTTAGTTCGTTATTACACTTTTTAAAATTTATTTTAGAAAAACACAATAATATTTAGATTAACACAACAACTAATAACAAGACACAATAAACTACACTAAAATCACAATTACGAGATATGGAGTTAAAAGCATAATTTTTTAAATCTTTTTTACATAGCAATAATGTACTCATTTTAAAGATAAAACACTCCTTTTTATAGTGTAATTTTTATAAAAAAATATTGACGTACAAAAATGTTATGAACATTTAATAAAATGAGTGTAATTGCAAAAAATCAACAAAAATGACTATTTCTCTAAAATATCTCTCTAACAAACTTTTAGTTACAAGTTGATCCCAATAATTAATTAAGGAAGTGGATAGTTGAGATTAATCTTTACAATTTTTAGTTTTAAAATGCTTTTGTATTCGAACCTAACCTTTTATAATTAACTGGAACAAAATGTTATGAATAAATCAAAACAAAAAGGTATAGAATTAATAAAACAAATCTAAGTACTTAAAATATATTTCTATGTAAATATATTTGTCCTACTAATAATATTATAAAAAGTGAAAATGATAATATCATGAATATACAAGTTTTTTAATACAGCCAAATAAGACATATTATTAAACTAGCAGGTTCCTAGAAGAAATACAAGTACATAATGAATAAAGAGATTAAAATCGCATCAAATTTTCCAAACCAGAGAATACATCTACCCTTATGTTTAATCCAAATAAAAGTCGAGGCCACCATATCTTCAAAACTGTTTTGGGGCATTGATTACCATATCATATCTAAAGCATATTTCTTTAAATCTAGATAGGCGATATTGCTACATGAGCTATCATAAGCATAATGTTTTTAAACTTTATATCCGTAGGCGTAGTTCGAACTACTTGAAGTAGATCATTGACCGAGCCAATATTTGAGAAGGAACATTTACACCAAGATCGAGCCATTTCCAATATTTTCTTTATCTTTAAAACCAAATGACTCGTCATCTCTAGTTGTAGAAGACAACTACTATAGATTGTTAACTGAATTAGAACACTCCTTTCTGCAAGATCAAGCAGGATGGAGTTTTTCCTGCAATGTCCGTCATACGAAGAACCAAATATTGAGCCCATGATAACTAGTCGAATTGATATGGGAAATTGGAAATACCAGTAAGATTTTTTTTTGTTTTTTGTGTTTATTAGTGATTTGAATTTAACAAGAAAAAGATGTTATTTCCTATCCCAACCTACTACCAATTGTCCCCGCCATCTTGTAGAAATAAGTTCCAGTACTACCAAAATGTTGGAGGGTTCTTTTTTCCAATTCCACATTCCCCATCCACCATTGAAGCCTTTATTTCACATGAATTTTTTTTGTTTTTCTAAGGAGTATAAAAGTGAACAAGTCAAAACACCCATATCACACCAATTATTAATCCAAAAATAAAGTGGAGTATCCATCTTTAATTTTGGATTTAATCATGTTGTTTAGATTAAATTTGGGATACAATCAAAAACGTACACCAAACCAAGGGACCATTTAATTGGATTTAACTTTTTAATGAATCATATTAACCAACTTAACCTATAATGTTCTTGCTTTCTTTTTATATCTCCAAACCCATTAACTACCCAATGCAAGATTTATAAACCCATTAACTACCCAATGCAAGATTTATAGCTCGAATGCTTCCTATCCTAAGACCCCCACAATATTTTGATGTGGTGCGTTGTTGCCACACAACATATCGAATTTTCTTTCTTTGATCCGAGCTTCCCTCCAGAAAATTCATTCTCATACTTTCCAATTTATGAATAACTTTCTTAGGTGATTAATATAAAGATAAGTAGTACAAAGGGAGATCTAATACTGACTTTATAAGGATGATCTTATCAACAAAAGATAGGTTGATTGACTTCCATTTAGATAGTCTATTCTTCTATTTTATCAACAACTATATCCTATAGTGAGATCCCATTCATATCTGTACCCACATTCATACCAAGATACGAGAAAGGAAAGGATTCGGGATTACATTTCAAAGTGGTCGCCGTTATCAAAGCTTCGTTGAGAAAAACAAACTCCCCACACACGCCATATAAGTTGCTCTTTATTAAATTTAAACTAATGCTTGAGGCAAGATAAAAACATCTTTACATTCTTGTCAAATTTATCCTATTGGAAGAAAACCATTCCCCAACAAAAATTACATAGTCGATGTATAATAGAAGAGACACCACCTGTTCATTATTCCAAAGTTTTAACCCACGAAAGACCCCAATATCCGTGGCAGTTTGTATCATATTATTTACTCCCTCCATTGCAATAGTGTAAAAGAAAAAGGGCAAGTGGATCATCAGTTCATTAAAATACTCTATTTTTATTGCCTTTTTAATGTTTCCCGCCTAGTTTTTTTTGTGTTTATCATGTTCATTATCTTTTTGGTCTTCAAAGTGTGATTCGTGATAGAAGATTTTACAAGAAATAATAATGATTTTGAAATCACATTCATCATTTGATTGAAATATCGGTGTTCATCACGATTTTTAAATCTATTGTATCTACAACAAACGGTTGTTGAATGGAAATTCTTTGTGAGAGATATAAATGAGGTTCATTATAATTGAAATATATGTAATTATTTAAAATATTTGGATGAAATTTTCCAATAATAACCTTTAAACAATAAACAAAGTAAATGTTTTTAAATAAACCCATATATAATATGAATTAAATATATAAAAATACAAAACAAAATAAATATTTATCAATTATAAAAAAATATTCTAAAATAAAATTTGATATAAATTACATATGAGTAAATATTATAAGTAATAAAATAATGATATCAACTTTTAAAAATTTTATTATCACCCCTTTTTTTTCCAAAATAAAAATTTAACATTTTGTTTCAAAATAAACTGTTTTATAAAAATTCCATTTCTAAAAATTTTCATTATTATAACTTCCAATTTTGATTAATTTTCATTTGTAAATATTTACTTTTTAAAAACAACAAGTTTTAAAATATTTAGTATTTTTAAAATGTTTAATGTTTTGGAAAAAATCTTATTTTATAAAAAGATGTACTTTTGAAAAAATACTAATAAAAATTATTTTTTATAATTTATTTACAACATATTTTAATAAAAAAAAATTAAACAATATTTTTAGTAATTAATGTAATTATTTGAAAATAAAAAAAATAAAAAAAATTAATGAGAAAGAATGTGATTGTGTCACGTGTCTCCTTAATTATTATTATTTTTAGAGTAGGGAGATGTAACTTTTTTGTTATAGTTAATTTTTTTTATTAAAAGATGATTTTCTCAAAATTAAGAATACAAATAAATAGCCTTAAACTACTATTCATTACTTTGCCCTTTAAAATATATAGATAGTAACAAGATGATTTTCTCAAAGATAAGAATACAAATAAATAGCCTTAAATTACAACTCATTACTTTGCCCTTTAAAATATATAGTAATGTAGTAAAATTGTTAAAAAATAAATGCAAATATTATATTTTATAAGTGAAATTATTTTATGATGAATAGTAAAATTGAAAGTGGTTGTAGTTTTGTATATGACAACGTAGCAATTTAATGAAACTTTCCGCACGCCATTATTACATTGACATTGTTAGGTTGGTTATAAACATAGTATTGTTCTGCCAAGTGACATAAGACAACTCTTAAAAAATTATGATTGTACGTTGCATGAGAAGAGACTTTTCTAACTCCCAAATTGGACGTCTATGATTACATCACATTGGGCGGCCTTATGGCTATATAAACAACCTTTAAACACTTTTAATTATATTGTATAATATTTGTTATATCGTATATCTTTCTCTACCTTTCGTTATAAGCACATATTGATGGAGAAAGCACGTCGTATTGAATCCGCCACTAAAGGAAAACTTATTACTATTCTTAGCATAGATGGTGGCGGTATTAGAGGGATAATTCCTGCCACTATACTTGCTTTACTCGAATCTCAACTTCAGGTATATGTTTACCATTAAGACCTAAAAACTAAATATTTTTTTAATTGTTTGTGGTTTAGAAAATTTTACACTAGCATGTGAAATTTGTTGCTGTGACAATAAACTTACCGAGTTTGCTTTACACTAGCATGTGAAATTTGTTGGTGTGATGCAGTCGGAAACAGAGAGATAGATAATTGAGCCTGTTGATTCAACAAGAATACCAGGAATAATTCTTCTAACTATCGTTGATTTACAAAGAATACCGATAATCAGGGTTTACACTAACACACACTGTGATAGAGAGAAAAAAACAAATTTTTCATAAACTTCAATAATTCTTTCCCCCATCTCTTACAAACATATAAAGAAACAAAACCAAATTCTAATGGGTCACAAAACATAAACGGGTCGAAAACTGGGCCAAATGTAAAGTTCAACAAAATGTATAAATAAAACAAAAACGTAAATAACTCATAAAATAAGCTGTTTTTGGGCCGAAAAGATGACCCAAACCGCCTACGACGGTTTGTGAAAACGTGCTCCTCGGTCCAACGGTCGTTTTGACTGGTCCCGGGCCTGAAACGGAGACTTCTAGCTCAAGTTATTCCCATTTCAGTGAAACCCCTTTTGATAACCGATCTTGAGCCTCCAAAAAAGATAAATCTTGCTTATCCACACTTGAGCCCACATCATGGTGTGACAATAAACTTACCGAGTTTGCTAGTGTAAGTGAAGAACTTGGTAAATAAATGAAAATCTCTATAAAAGCAAGTATTCGTTTTTCACTAGCAACTGGAACAAATCACAACTTTTACACAACAAATCACAAAGATTTTTACACAATATAAATATATATATAAACACATACATTGTTTATTTAGTTATCAAATAATATATATATATGTTTTCTGTTCATAGCAGCAAACTCAATATTTTATTGACAAATTTTACTATAGTTTGCTTCTATATGTAACGGATTTTCTATATGTACAACTTCCAAAAAAATTATAAAGTTAATTAACAAAACACGAAACCACCTACAAGTCCAAAAATATCACATGATAAAACAATAGATGTGCCTAGTGCACATGTGTAAAGAAATATAATGAATGTATCGAATGATCATGTAGGAATTGGATGGAAACGATGCAAGACTTGCAGATTACTTTGACGTCATTGCAGGAACAAGCACCGGTGGTCTTGTTACAGCCATGTTAACAGCTCCAGACGAAAACAATCGACCCCTCTATGCAGCCAAAGATATTGTACCTTTCTATATGAAGCATGGCCCAAAAATATTTCCACAACAAGGGTGATGACTGATTAAAATTGTGTTACATCACTTAATTTGGTTGCATTGTTGTCATACGATCTAATATGGTTGTAACTTTTAATGTTCTATGAATATAGGGGTATATGGGGATCAATCATCAACACACTAAATAGGCTAACTGGACCAAAGTACGATGGAGAGTATCTTCGGAAGCTAATAAGGGAGCAACTAGGACAAACTCGTTTAAATGACACCTTAACGAATGTTGTCATTCCTACATTCGATATTCAATGTTTGCAACCGACCATTTTCTCTACTTTTGAGGTTTCAATCTACCTCTTACAAAACGTTTAAGCACAACATGTTTAAGTATATGATTGATATATAATCTTTTCCCTAATGTCTAATTATTGAATTTAAATGAACTTACAGGAGGATATTAATCCATGCTATAATGCCCTGTTATCAGATATATGCATCTCTACATCAGCAGCTCCAACCTATTTTCCCTCATATTACTTCAAGAATAAGAATGCTGATGGAAATAGTCAAGAATATAATCTTATTGATGGTGGTGTTGCTGCTAATAATCCGGTATATATATAAGTTCTGGTTTTGGTTATTTAATATAATCATTTTCTTTCTGAAAGAATTAAGGGTTTTTCATATATTCATCAGTTTGATTTACTGATTCACATAAAGGTATAAGTGAATTGCAAGATATTGATCAGACAAATGATAAAACGTCAATAACTATTCTAATATTCTAACTAGAGATAGAGACAAACTTAAAGATAAATGATGGATCATATAATAATAATAATAATAATTCTAATTATAATAAACTCGGGTGTGACACTTCTTTTCAGATGCTCGTTGCAATAAGTGAAGTAACAAAACAAGTGTTTAAAGAAAATCCAGGATTCTTTCCGGTTAACCCTATGGATTATGGTCGATTCCTCATGATCTCCATTGGCACGGGTGCACCAAAAGACACAAAACAATACAATGCAAAAATGGCATCCAAATGGGGCATTTTCGATTGGCTGGTTCACAATGGTTCCAACCCTATCATTGATGTGTTCACTCATGCAAGCGGAGACATGGTCGATGGACATGTTTCGGTTTTCTTTCAGGCAGTTCATTCCCAAGAAAATTACCTTCGAATCCAAGTAAATAAGTATTTTTTTTTTCAAAATTATAATAGATGAAACAATTGAGTTAGAATTTTTCTTAGGGAGCAAGTTTTAATGTATATATATAGCAAGAAGCAAGAGAATTCAACAAATTCACATAAGGGAGCAAGTTTTAATGTAGATATTGCTTATTGCGAAAAAGTTGAAACTAAAAAATAATTTGGTTTGAGTTCTCTCCCTTCAATCGAATTTGATTTTATTTTTCTAGTTCCCTCATCTTTAAAGGAATTGTCTACTTCTACATGTAATTATGAAAACTAACTAGAAGTCAAACCACCTGGACCTAATAAAAATTCGATTTAGGTACTTCCAACTTTAAATTAAAAATACATGATGAAATTTAACAGGAAGATACATTAAGTGGTGATGAAGCATCAGTGGATGTTGCAACAAAAGAGAACATGGTGAAACTCGAAGAAATTGGTCAAAAACTGCTGTCGAAACCTGCTTCAAGAGTTAATCTAAAGACGGGATTGTCTGAGCCGATAGGAAATGGACAGACCAATGCTCAAGCTCTTAAACGGTCAGTAATTTTAGTTTGAAGTATGGATGAAATCTTTTGGTAAATTATATCATCTTAAACTAATGATGTTCACACCTCCATGCAGATTTGCAAAATTGCTTTCGGATGAGAAGAAGCAGCGAGAATCATCAAAACACCTATAAAGTCATAGATTGGTTTCACTGTTTCTTGAATCCTGATATCATACATGTAAAAAACACACACATTTAAACACATATACAGTTGTTAAAGTAATACTATGTAAACTAGGTCTTGAATATGTTTCTACAATGATAATATATATGTTTGTTTGTAATAAATAAATCACTTATGCTTTCATCATAGACGTTTGTATATTATTTCTGGTATCCATGCCAACAACAATGTCTCCTTAACATATATGATCTCATGTTAGAAATGTTAATGTAAATCGATTGGATTGTTGACCGATATCATCTTATTATTTATCAAACAAGTTAAAAAGGTGTGAAGTTCGTATATGTTTGACTTTATTATGAATTATATATATTTGTATTGAACCTCGTTGGTTCTTTAGCGCAAAGCCATAAAGCAATCTGGTCCCAAAAGGGAGCGGGGGTTTAAGGGGCAACAGCCGATAGCCATGTGTAAGGGACATAACCCTAGTTAGGGTCGAGTTAACTTTGAAATATAACTGCTAGCTTTTTATTTTGATAAGAATTGTTGTATTAAAAGTTCATTGTTGCTTTACTTTGGTGTTAATTAGAATTTCAAATATAACTACCAAGGTTTAGGGTTTAGCAGTTATTTTTCTCAAAGCCTTGGAATTCATTTTCTTTGGTTTTGGTCATCTTTGACCTTATAACATCATTACAAAATTCACTTTTTTATCAATATGTTCGATCCGTTTGAGAAGTTTGGATTGAACAATCGAATTATGTTACAAATTAAATAATCAAGGTTGATGTCACTTGAAAACAAACCAAGTTTAATAATGATGGGTGCAGATAGTATATATATTTTGATAAAGATTTATCACATAGATTTAGTTTTAATTAGTTATTACTAATACTAAACTACACAAACAAAAGGCAAGTGTACCTATCATGTGGTAATATAGTGTTGATAAGAACCGAGTATCAATCCGTGGACACACCTAGCCTACTCAACAAACTTGACGTTTGACTATCAAATTTGGTTTTTGTTAAAGAAAATGATAAGTTGCATTGGAAAGATTTTTTAGGATTTAAAGACAATGATAAAGATAAAGTAACTAAGATTTGAAGTGTTTGGATTTAAAATCAGGGAATACAAGTTATCATCCTAATTAGACTCCACTTATGCAACCGTGATGAATTGGTGGTGTGATTTAAAGATATGGATTAATGTAATTATATTAATGTTTATAAAGATGAGCCGATGCGATTTCTCGTCTATCTTGCTGCCGTAGTGACTAGGATCACGTCAGGTTGAGTTTTACTACTTAGATCAAAACCCTAGTAATGTATGTAAATCTTTTGTGACATATTTGACATATGATTTCTGAAAACATAACTTAATGTTAAAAAGAGAGTTGATCAAGTTCCTTCCTAACACACCATTAATTTTAGAAAACCATAACAATTATTGAAGATTTCTCAAACTAATAAAAGGGAACCC
>BJCM01255827.1:0-13680 GCA_018326385.1 Flaveria bidentis
ATATATACCTCTTAGAGAAAAAAACAATGGAATGTCCTCGACCCCAAGTAAGCTTTGCCTATGTACCAAAATGTATGTGTATTTTGAATACAAGTTTACTCGACATTGTCTAAAATAAATTCTCTAGTATTATTAAAGATTATTAAAGATAGAGTTTGACTCGCTGAGTAATTACTGGAGCTCGAGGTTGACTCGTGTTCTTTTTATTTCTTGTTTCGTTATTTATGTAATTAATAGGTATACAATTATATTTATAAATTTATAATAGTTGATTACGTCAATTGTCATGCACTTTGGTGGTTTTCGTGTTTTGCATAATGCTCTTAAGAATCAACAAATTATACGGATGGTTTTACTAGTTTATTCATTAACCAATAACAAATATAGTATTTAATGTTAACTGTTATTAACTTTTATGTAAATATAAAAAAATATAAAATTAAAATTAGATAAAAACTCCCAAAACTTCGCTCACCCCACCACAACCACTACATGACATCAAAGGAAGTCAAATGACATATTAGATTGATATTGGCTTACCTTACTATTTTGAGCTTTTGGGGCCCAACTTTAATGGCTCAACATTCGGTGACAACAATTACCAATTAGGATTTCCCTCGAGATGTAGTCCTAGCTCATCACGAGCAAAAAAATAACATTGTTGTGGTGAAGGTCGACGTACTACAATTTAATGTCTTAAACAAGAAGTGGTTAGGACGATCAATCCAAACTCGTCGAAGATGGAGAGGTGTGTAAATGGGACTCGAAGAATCAAAGACTTGCTTTCATTAACCTGGTCCATGGCTGATTTCAAGTTATATGAATGTTCATCTTATCAACATATATATAACCATCATCGTACTTTAGCGGATTTTATTACGTTTGTGAAGAGGTGCAAATTTTGAGGGACAAAGTCGCATTTTATCATTTCTTCTATCATTTACTTTTGAGGATGAGTGAATTACTATTTTGACCCTTGTGGTTTGGTTTTTTTGAACAAATGAAGTCAAAAAAGAATTTTCTAATGAATCAAGACCCAAATTTAGAGATAAGTTTAATTAGTTGAACGATTTAAAAAGCCATCTAAATAAAACATTTGATTTAAAAGACATGTAAATAAGACGAACGATTAAAAAAATAAGTTTAAAAAGTCGAAAGATGTTTGAAGATAAGTACTTTTAAAAATTGTTTAAAAACCAGCCTTTTAAAAACCAATAGTTTAAAAAATGTTTAGAAAATCAAATTGTTTAAAAACACTTAAGAAAACATTTTTTAGTAATTAGATTATCGGTTTAAAACCAAACGGTTTAGAAAATTATTTTTAAAAACATTAAAAAAAAATAAAAATATTTTTTATATATACATACATACACACACATTATTATTTGTGTGAGAGAATAAATTACGTTTTTGATCATTGAGGTTATTAAAATTTAACATTTCAGTCCAAAATATTTCTGTCATTAACTGAAAATTTTAACTTTGTTAGTTTTTTGTATTGAAATAATTATAAAATACAAACCATAAAACTATTTGTTAGAAAATTCGTTTTTAGACTAAATGATTAAAATTACTAAATTAACATAATAACATCCTAATCGGATATATATAAACTTTCGCCCTTATGTTCTACGGGTACTACTCACCTTCAACCTTCAATCTGTAATTCAAAGCTCTCAACAATGGCGACAAACGCAACAAACAACGGTGACACCGTTATGCTGCTAGAAGCTCCGGCGTCTTCAACGCCGTCGTGGTCTAGCAGCGCCGCGCAAATCGACGCATTGCCCTACATCGACGACGAGTACGGCGACCCCAAAGTGAAGGCCGAGGTTGACCGTTTAATCGAAGAAGAAATGCGTCGTAGCTCCAAAAGACCTTCTGATTATCTCAAAGATCTTCCTCCTGTAGCCAAATTCAACTTTGAGGTAGTTTTTTTTTCATCTTGCCTAATTTCTAGGGTTTTGCTACATGATCTTTTTGTTGCTAGGGTTTTGATAGAGCGTTGTTGTTGTGTTTCTACGTGATTTGCTTGTTTGGGGCTTTGGGCATGAGCAGCTACTGATTGCGATTGAATGGTAGTCGTGTTTAAAGGCGTTTGGAATGTGTTTAGACTGTGTTTAGAATGATTAGAATGTCATTTTGCTGGATAAATTTAAAGAAGATTAGTAGATTTGCCACAACCGTTTTTTAGTAATGTCAAGAGGATGTGAAAGTGTAGAACATGAGATGTATTTCAATAGCTGTAGAGAATGATTTTGTATCAGTCGTTAATCTTTTATAGCGGCTCAAACAAGGGAATATACAGGTGAATGTCTTGTTTAAGCAAGAACTAAGATAGAGAAATAGCAAGTTCATTGCTTTAACACCAATAACCAACATGTCTATATGAAAAATCACAATGTTAAATGTTGAACAATGCTAACTTCATAGGAAAGGGTATAAATTTAAGTTCTAGCAATTCTAGAGTTAGTTTTTAAAGCGAGTTTGAGTCATGTGAATAGAATATGAGTTAGTTTTTAAAGTGAGTTTGAGTCATGTGAATGGAATATTTATTTTGATGGAGATTTTAGCTTCACTATCACTACCACTAATATCTTTCTGTATCTTCTGCATCCTCCTGTTGTGGGCTTTTGCTAATTACAGTCAAACTTTCTGATAGATTTCTGCCTTAATTTCTAAGGTATAACGAGTGTTAGTTTGTGGCTTAAAGAATTTGACATTCTTCACAACTACTTCAAAGACATCTAAAAGCAAATAAAAAATCAAGCAAACTTGAATTTTCAGAAAAATCTCTAGAGTAATATTAATAATAGCAGTGCTGTTTAAAACCTAAGAACATGTGCTAGAACTAAACAATTCAAAAGGGTTTATAATATAAGTGAACTTGACTAGAAAAAAAAACCATGTTGTCTTTGAAGTAGTTCTGAAGAATGTCAAATTCTACTGGCACGGCGGAAATCTAACACACGATAAGTTGATAACATAAACGATAAGAACTCACACGTAGAAAATAATAAATGATAACGACACAAGAATTTTACATGGTTCGATCCCGATGGGGGGACCTATGTCCATGGGCTGCAAATAGGTTATTTTATTAAGCTCAGAACCACGGATTACGAGTACCATGACTGAATATATATAGAGCTAGAATTAGGGTTTCTATCTTGGTGACCAAGAAAACCAAGCGGTCCCTTATTTAAGTTAATAAATCCGGCCCACCATTAATCTTATAACAAAAAAACCCAATAACCAAGGACTTAAAACCCAACAAACCCTTCATGTTTATAGTCTCTTACACATAATTTATTACCTCAAAAGAGTTTCTGGAAACAAGAGGCACACACCTCCAGTATAACCTGGTTTGTATGATAGCTATTAGAAAGCCAAATTGCCTATGTGATAACATAGTGGAAGAACTTGTTATATACTGGCTCTTAGTTTGACCATTCTGTAAAAAAATGTTACCAAATGTGTATGGAACTTCCTGCCCATTGACATCAAACTAAGCTGGTCAAGTGGTCAGTGTAGTTATCTAGTATATGTACATTCCAGGTTGTTAGACAATAGACACACCCACGAACCACTTTGTTTGAAGGGGCAAGTTTTCTATTATATATTATTCCTAACAAGAGTGATTATCGTACAATATTATTGCACTATTGTTGTATTAGGATTATTGATTAGTTTGTTAAATACTTAAATTAGGTTGATCGAGTTTCCCTGTCTATGATAGAATTCCTCATCTATATATGTAGACATCTGTAAACCTTATTTTTATCACCTAATTTCTCTCTGTTTTGCATAATGTGTATTAATGAGGATATATAACTACAATAAGTGTTTTATATGCTCTCCATACCTATATAACTCTTATGCAATGATCTTCATTGGTAAATGTGGAGTACTCATTTGGTTTTACTTTATCAATAACCTTATTCCCACTTTTCAATGTTGCTTTTAAACTTCTAGATTACTTTAATTGGTTAACTCATGTACTCCTATAACCTCGGGCAATCCTCTCAAGAAAATAGATAGTCGAAATGCTTCTATATCATTTTTCATTTCTTCTGAATGCTTCTCAAAGGTTCTAAGTTCTGTTAGGTTACTCATAGTTTCAGACTTTCAGATGACTCTTACTTCTTGGCTCCATGCTTGTTTATGTAGTAAAATTTTGTCATTAAACAAGAGTTGAAGCCAGGTATTCTGATACAGTGATACCTATGTTATATGCTATTTTTCCCAGAATCATCCAATGCTTGCCAGGGAGTATGAGAGAGTGCGAAGTGGGAAACCTATGGTGCCTCTTGATATGTCAAGATATGGGCTTGACGTTCCATCACGGAACGATGAAACTGTCTGGAAGCTAGCACTTCAGAAATCTCAACGTATGGTGCAACATCAAGTTATCAGGTAGGGTTGGATTTCAACCTGTGAAAGAGTTATTAAATGCTTTGTGGCTGATTTTATACGTTTTAATTTCATTATCTTCTTGATTGTCTCTAGATTTATGGATTTAGATTGAGGAGTTTGTTATGGCATGTGGAGATCGGTCATGATTGGCATATGGGGGTGGGTAGAGTCTAGAGAGATTCGAGCCAGTAGAATTTACAAAAGGAATTGTATTTTGACCTAACATATTCTCTGAATGTTTTTGTTGACTGCATTGAATTGGAAATATAAGACCCCTTACTTTATGCATTTACAAGTACAATGTAGATTCAAATAACTGCCTTAACATAATATACGCATGCCCTCGTATGAGTCCTACCTACCTATGCCTACGTGAATAAGTTCATTAACACATTTTAATCGCTCCTTTATTGATTGTTTTGGTGTGATCTTTTCTTATACTAAGATCTACTTGTTATCATATACTGTTTATTGAATTATTTAGAGGTGGTGTGTGCATTGCGGGTTTTTGGCATGTTAATATTGAAAACGATGCTATGTGTAATTTTCCACCAGGCTTTTATTGTTCCCTGGTTTGTGCGTCTTGATCTGCTGGTGTTACCGTTTTCTATATAACATGCTCTTATGTGGTCGCAGGCTGGAAAATTTGGATCTAATGTTGAAATATGGGGCTGATGTTTGGAAACAACACAATCAGAGACTAGAAGCATTCTTATCAAGGTGGATGTAATTAACCTCTGTTTCATTTAATATTCTTTTGATCTGATTCTGTTTTCCATTCTCTTAATCCAATGTTTCTTTGTGATTTTTTTTCTCTCTAATGACCTCTCATCCTTGTTTTGCGCCAAACTTTGGCCTACATCCCTAGTAAAGTGGAAGTGGGATGGCTGCCTTTTGCAGTTTTAATTGCCTTTCTTTTCTAACAATGATAACATCTTTTTGTTTGAGAATTGGCCCAAAATCATTAAGAATTTGGGGTCACCATCTCGACTCTAAGAATTTATTAAGAACAAAACCACAAAGAAACTCAATACAAGACACCCCTATTTCTACTAAACAAGGCCTGTTTCCTCTGCCACCTCTAACCCCTAACAATAAGGAAACAAATTATAATAAATATCTATCAATTATTCTTCTAAACAAACTCTACAGTCTATTTTCTTATGATTTTCCTCCCACGGTTTCATATTTTATTCCTCAACTTTCACAAGTAAACCAAAACAACATTTCACATGTAAAATAAAGATTGAATCAAAACTTTTAATCTAAATACTGGGGTTTAACCAGGATTATTAGGTTTTAAATCCTGGGATTTCTTTTGTGTGGTATTCTTATACCACAACAGGCCACCCCATATCATAATGTTTCAAGCTATTTGTGGCATTTTTATATACACGACTGTATTTTGAAGGATAGCATAACACCTGTTAGCATGTATAAATTGCCAATTCCACATAGCCGTGAAATTCTTGGTTTGATTGGACACATTGAGACAGTTTTTTCTGTTTCTTTAAGAGTTTATTCCAAATTAAAAATATAAAATCCCTAAAATTATCTGATCATTTTGATCTTTTTCCTCAGAATGCAAGCACAGGCAACCGAGCTAAATAAAAAGATAGAAATTGTTAACCGGGAAAGAAAATATCATCAGGTACATCATGTGGTCGATATAATGTTACAAGCTAATAGAATAGTCAGTTAGTCACACGAGTTTCACATACATTTTTTAACAGCAAAATACAGCATATGAGCTAAATGCTTTATCAGCACAATGGAGGGAACTCGTTGAAAAGAACATTTCAATTGAAGCTGCTTGTGTGCACATTGAAAACCAACTTGAACAGTTGAAATCAGAAGCTGCAGAGAGGTATAATTTGTATTCACTTTGGTCATAAATATAAAGTTTTTGTTACCCGAAACATTAATTTATTATTTTTTATGCAGAGGCTGGAATCTAGATATTAATATGGAGAATGGCTCTTCTTTGCCTTAGGGATGGTTAGTAATAAACTAATAATCCCCATCAACTTTAATCTAACTGTTAAATCTAAGAGGATGACTCACAATTCACAAATTCCCTGAAATTCAGGGGCATTTTAGTATATCTCCTAAATGGAGAAAAAAAAGTCGCATTTACATTTCAGTGATCTATCCAAAGTCTCTCATTTGGACTATATGCATATTGTCTTTTGTATTTCCTGTGTTTCTTTATGAGAATCATGTTTTTCTTTTTGGCATGAAAAATCAGATAAATGTTTCCAAAGTTTCTCGTTGATGGTGTTATTTATTATGCGATGCTTTCTTGAGCTCGAATGTTTTCTCTTTGCAGGTTGTGTAGACGGTGAGATGGAAACAACATTGAATCAGGTCTACAATGCTGGAGAAGATTTTGAATCCTTATGATACGCCGATCACTCTTTAAATGTTTGCTTAATATGTGTTGGTTGTATATGAAGTAAGGGATTTGTAACCTTACATATTTCCTTCCATGCTTTTGTAGTTCACACCAGTAAGATTTTGATTGCAAGTCATGAACAATGTTGCAAGAGTTTATAATATTGCAATCATCTCAAATTCAAAGTATCTAGCTTGAAGTCTAACCTCGGTTAACCTAAAATGAAGGGATTTTTCTTCGAGTTCATATTCTTTAACATTTATTGATGTTCGTTTTAGTCTTTTGATTCGGTTTTGCTTGGGAAATCTGCCTCCAAAAGGCATGATGCCGTGATGAACTACTTAAAAGTATTGTCATAGACGGCATAAAGTTTTCGAGAACAAACTTTTTACCATGTATATTTTACATGTTATATGGTTTTGTAGCTGAGAAGCATGTTATATGCCTTTTCATACGGTAACAAGTAACAAAATTAAAAAATTGAAAGCATATAGATGAATGATGCATGAGATGATATAGAGAAGTTGTGGAATGATAGTTGGTGTAGATACTGTATCTATGCATCATGTATGTGTTCCATGGTGTGTAACCTTAATATCATCCTTATATATAAGTTACCTAAATTCACAGTAATAGTCATAAGAATGGTCGGGGCGCAAGCGCCATGAGCCACGGCAAGGCTGGCGCTGCCCGGGTCCACCACTGCCACCCCATTCACGCCACACCATTATCTTTCATGTCATCAACTCAAAAATATGTGTGGGGTGTAGTGTAGTGTGCCTTGGTGTGACAACACCACCACCATCAAATTTATGTGTGTGTGTGTGACAACACTACCATCAAACGGTTCTATGAAATGATTCAGAGACGACCTCTTCCATCTGTTATTAAGCTAACTCGGTTGCTAAATGTTGTAACTAGAATGAAACAAATTTCTTCTTCACTTCATCTTTTCAAAAAAATGTGTCCATTGGTGTTCCTATTGATAATTACTCCATGAGCCTCGTGATCAGGTGTTGTTGTTAGCTGTATCGCACCGATGACGGTTTCGCGGTTCTTGGATGTTGCTTTAGGCGAGCATTCACGCCAGATCGGTTCATGTTTAATCCACTCTTAGATGGACTCATTCTAGAAGATAGGAGTGTTGATGTAGAGAGATTGTTCAAGAAGCTTAGTAAACGAAAACTTTGTGAGCCTGTACATCACAATGATCAAATGGCTTTATAAGTTCGGTAACAACGTTACAGCAGTTGCTTTGCTCAGACTAATGGACCAGACATATTACAAGCCTAAAGTTGTTACATATAACACCATCATTGATAGTCTTTGCAAGGATAAGATGATAGATGATGCTTTGAAGCTCTTTAAAGAAATGGTATCTGACAAAAGCATTCAACCAGATGTCGTCACATATACCTCTTTGATCTGTGGTTTTTGTAATTTAGGTCGTTGGGACGAGGCCTCAAAGGTGCTAAAAGAAATGGAGGATGAAAATATATCTCCAAACATGTGTGAACCTTTGGCGTATTAGTTGATGCGTTTTGTAAGGAAGGCAATGTAGAAGAAGCGGAGGGTGTTATTCAGGTGTGGTTCCGAACATAGTGACATCTAATTCACTTGTTGATGGTTATTGTTTGCGAGGTGAAATGATCAAAGCAAGGGCAACTTTTGATTCAATTACGCGTAGAGGTCTAGCCCCTAATCTTGTTACTTACCGTGCTTTATTGAATGGGTATTTCAAGAAATTGAATATCGAAAAAAAGGTCATGCAAATGTTTAGTGAAATGACCGCAAAAGGTTTAAAACCCAATGTAGTCACTTACAACGTCATGTTACATGGTTTGTTTCGTGTTGGGTGTTGTGCAGCTGCAAGCGATCTCTTTGATGAGATGTACGCGCAAGGTCAGACTCCAAATGAACACACTTATCGAATAATTTTAAAGGGTCGTTGCAACAACCGTCAACTAAAAGAGATTTTCTTCATCTGTTTAGTCATTATGCATTTTTCATTCAACGGATACACAATGCTTACACATTTTTATTTGTTGTAGCTTAATGATGTTTTGTTAGTTTTATAAATTCTAGCTATAACATGCTCTTTCACAGTTTATCAATTTTGACCTGCAAGGATTTCTTGACCAGAAACTTGACCAAAATTATCAATTAATGTAGCTTTTATAAACAAATCTAACCTACTGTAATACAATTAATGATAAAATGGTTATATTATAAATTGTTTTTATAAAATATGAGAAATGAGTACCTATGATATTTTGGATATGATATTTGATGTTTCTATAAAACATATATAATATCTAAAATTTTATTTGAATGTATTCGATATTTGACTTGTTTTAGTTTTATAGAAGCGACGATAATGGTTCGCACGAATTCTGTTCTTCAAGATTTCATCAAACTCAAAGGTAATTTCACCACCAACACTTTCTTTAAAACCCCTTTATCTTTCGATCCCAACAAGATTTTTTTAGCTTCCATTCATTCAAACAGTGATCATCATCGATCTTTGCTTGAAAAAGTTAGGAACTTGAATGATGCATATAACCTGTTCGATGAAATGATTCATAGAAGACCTCTGCCATCTGTTGTTAAGTTTAATCAGTTGTTGACTGTTGTTACCCAAATGAAGCATTTTTCTTCTTCTCTCGATCTTTTCAAACAAATGTGTTCCCTTGGTGTTCCTGTTGATAAGTACTCCATTACCATTGCAATCAAGTGTTGTTGTCAGTTGTATCGCACGAATGACGGTTTCACGGTCCTAGGATGTTGCTTTAGGAGGGTTATTGCACCAGATGTGTTCATGTTTAATGCACTCTTAGATGGACTCATTTTTGAAGATAGGATTGTTGATGCAGAGAGATTGTTCAAGAAGCTCATCAAACAGAAACTTTGTGAGCCTGATGTAGTTATGTACAGCACAATGATTAAAGGGCTTTGTAAGTTTGGTAATAACGTTACAGCAGTTGCGTTGCTCAGTCTAATGGAACAAAGGAATTGCAAGCCTGATGTTGTATTGTATAGCACCATCATTGATAGTCTTTGCAAGGATAAAATGATAGATGATGCTTTGAAAATCTTTAAAGAAATGGTTTTTGACAAAGGAGTTTCGCCGGATGTCATCACGTATAACTCTTTAGTTTGTGGTCTTTGTAACTTAGGTCGTTGGGACGAGGCCTCGAAGATGCTAAAAGAAATGGAGGAGGTAAACATTTCTCCGAATGTACAAACCTTTACTGTATTAGTTGATGCATATTGCAAATATGGCAAAGTAGAAGAAGCTGAAGCTGTTATAAACACCATGGTTAAGAGAGGTAAGCTTCCCGACATAGTGACATACTGTTCACTTATGGATGGTTATTGTTTGCGAGGTGAAATGGTCAAAGCAAGGGCCATTTTTGATTCATTGTCACTTAGAGGTCTCGTCCCTAATCTTGTCACTTACAATGCTATATTGAATGGGTATTGCAAGAATATGAATGTAGAAAAGGCCATGCAAATGTTTCGTGAAATGATCGAAAAAGGCTTAAAACCTAATGTAGTCAGTTACAATACCATGTTACAGGGATTGTTTGGGGTTGGGCGTTGCGTAGATGCACACAAACTCTTTGATGAGATGTATGCACAAGGCCAGATTCCAGATGAATGCACTTATGGAATAATTTTAGAGGGTCTTTGCAACAACCATCAATTAGACGAGGCGCTCTCTTTGTTCCAATTGATGGGTGATAACAGGCTTAATTCAAACGTAGTTCTGTACACTATCCTAATTAACGGGGCGGGGAAATGTGGGAAAGTTGATATTGCAAAGAATCTTTTTGATGATATAAGTGTTAAAGGTTTGCAACCTGATGTTAGGACATATAATGTGATGATCAGTGGGTTTTGTAGGGAAGGTCTAGTAGGGGAAGCAAAGAAGTTGTTTCTTAAAATGGACAAGAGTGGATGCCCGCCAGATAATGTCACCTACTGTGTTCTTCTCCAAGGATATTTAAAGAACCAACACCTTGATGATGTAGATATGCTTTTACAGGACATGGATGGAAAATGTTACTCACTTGATGCTTCAACTTTGTCAATGCTACTTGATCAAGTTGCAGCTAAATCACTAGATAGAAGTATGCTTAAGTTGATAGGTAAGCTTGTACCAAAAGAAATGATTTGACGCTCCTAGCTGCCTACCTAGATAGCAGGTTGGGATGGAATGTGGATGAGAATTAATGAAGACTTGCAAAGTAAGAAGGTAGGAAATCTCTATGAAATTCCATTTGGTCTTCATGTGTTTGGTCATTATACATTTTCCTTTTAACGGATTCACAATGCTTACATATTTGTATTTGTAACTTAATGCTGTTTTGCTAGTTTCATGAATTGTAGCTGTAACATGTTCTTTCACAGTTTATCAATTTTGACTTGCAGGGATTTATTGACCAAGAACTTGACCATGAATGATGATAATTCAAACGCAATATTAACCAGAAAGGACATGATGCAGAATGAGTTGAACTCCTTCATGCTTAAGATGCAAACCCAACAATGAGATGCTTCATGGTGTTAAACTGCAGGCATTTCTAAATCTAGCCAAAAGGTACGTTTTAGATATTTCACAAACATTATAAATCTAAATTGTACTCAAAAGTATACCAAGTCAAAATATTATGTTTTGACCATCAAACACATAAAATAACACATTGGGCTTGGGTAATTATGAAAACTTTGGATTAATTATACAGTGATGATTTGTGGTTTTGTCAGGAATGTCTATTAGGGGAAGCAGAGTTGTTTCTTATAATGGACGAGAGTGGCTACCTGCCAGATGATGTTACTTATTGTGTTCTTCTTCAAGGATATCTAAAGAACCAACACTATGATGATGTAGATATGCTTTAACACGATATGGGTGGAAGAGATTACTCACTTGATGGTTCAACTTTATCATTGTTAATAGATTATATCACAGCTGGTTAACTAGGTAGAAGCATACTTAAGTTGATCGGCAAGCTTGTGCCAAAAAAACTAATTGACAGTCCTAGTTTTTCTGCCAAGATGGCTGTGTGAGAGAGACACTGAGTTAGTGATTGTCGCTTCGAGTTACTTGTGGGATATTGTTTGACCACCGGATTTCATAAAGTAGGAATTATTTCCAAATTCCATTTAGTTCATGTGTTTGGTCATTAGACATTTTCTATTTAATGAACTCACAGTGGTTATTTGTATTTGTTGTAGTTTAATGTTGTTTTTTTACCTAGTTGATAGGCAAGCTTGTACCAAAAGAACTATTTGAAGGTGCAATGAAGGAGGCGGCTGGAATGGGTCAAGAAACAAGAAGACAGGGTTATGCAGAAATGTGTAAAAAAGAAGAATAAATGATGATGATGAATCAGACTAAGTTTAATCTTGATTCTTGACCTAATTGGTTCTTGATAATGTAATCTTGATAATGATGATGATTCCTGATAATGATGATTACATTAATCTTGATTCATGTGTTTGGTCATTAGACATAACCCATCTGATTTTGATTGTAATCTTGTATCTTGATATCACATTTTCCTAAGTGTAATCTTGATTCCTGCGTATCTTACAGTTAAAAACCCAATCTTGATTCATAATTATTATGATTTTATTGTAATTAATATGATTGTATTATTGTTGTTTATCGCTAACGCTAGTGGCTAAGTTGTTAATGTCATCACTATCATTATGACGGGTGCAAGTATTTGCGGTTATCACTCTTATTGCTACTATCATTACTATTACCGGTAAACAAACAAACAAACAAACAAACAAACATACTCAGTAAATTCTACTCAAGAGCAGGGTCTGGGAGGGGTAGTTGGTGGCGAGTCTTTCCTCTATCTTGGGAGATAGAGAGATTGCTTCCGAAGAGACCCCCGACTCAGTAAGGAAAACAATAACCGTAGCAATTATAATATACGGCATACAACACACAGGTAAAGATCACATAAAAGCTGAGAAATTGAAACAAATAATCGTCAAGAAACGCGCGAAAGGGCAAATTGAAGAAAACAGGGGTCCCGCAACTAAGTCTACGACTACCATTCCTACCCACAGATTTCGCTAAAAGTCCTTAATTTTAATTTTACGCCTCCACGCACTCCTATCCTCGATCATGTGCTCAGAGAGGTGCAAGTCTACCATATCTCGCCTAATTACCTCGTCCCAAGTCAACCTAGGTCTACCTCTACTCCTCCTACCCTCTACGTTGATGTTCTCTACTGCTCTAACTGGTGCTACAATCGGCCTCCGCTTTACGTGCCCAAACCATCTTAATCTTCCCTCTCGTATTTTATCTGTGATACCAGACATCTCTAGCCTCTGTCGAAACACGTCGTTTCTTATTCGATCCAATCTTGTGTGGCCACACATCCACCTCAGCATTCGCATTTCCGCGACCTCGATTTGTCTCTGGTGCGATTTCTTTATGGCCCAATAGTCTGTTCCGTATAACATAGCTGGATGTACTGCCACTCTGTATAGTTTTCCCTTTAGTTTTGCTGGAAACCTCTTATCACACAGGATCCCTGATGCTGCTCTCCATTTGCACCATCCTGACTGCACACGGTGAGCTACATCGCTGTGTATCTCTCCGTCCTCCTGTACGTACGAGCCCAGGTATTTAAACCTAGATGTCTGTGGTACTGACCCTGGATACTTATTTGGGTGTCCTCTTCATCCCCCCCACTAAAGTTACAATGCATGTATTCCGTCTTAGAGCGACTTATCCTTAAGCCTCTGCTCTCTAGTGCGGCTCTCCACTGTTCTAGCCTCTCGTTAAGCACCGTTTTAGATTATGATATTAAGACAATATTATCCGCAAACAGCATGCACCA
>BJCM01255830.1:0-12397 GCA_018326385.1 Flaveria bidentis
ACATTATATCTGTTTTCAATGTTTTGTATTGTTTCTTGGGTTGGCACATGTTTTGCCACATTTTACATTTCTATTTCTTTGGGTTGTTTTTATTATACGCTTCCGCACAGTTTTCAAGTTTTACTTTGGTTGATTTGGTTTATTATTGCATATAGAGTCGTTCTGAGTAACTATTGACTGTGATCCTGGTTTGTTCACACGCCTCGCGGTTAAACTCCGCACGTGGATTTTGAGGGTGTGACATAAATGTTTGAGAGAACAAAGTGGTTGAAATTTAGAGTGAGAATGAATCCCTGTGGCTTTATCTTTATCGTTGTTGTCTCTTTCGAAGATGAAATTGACTCACTCAACCTCTCATACGTACCCCAACCATTTTCAGCAACGACGCGTGTACATTTGTGACACATCACGGGATTTGGAATATGTTGTGTAAGTGGTCATGGTGTTTTTCGAAATTACAGGCCATTGAGGTGTTTGTGTTCGTCTATTGATCGGTACGTGAGGGTATATTGGTCTTTTTGTCTGTTATCGTTAGGTTTGATTAATTTTCGGTTTACACATCATCCTTGATTCTTGTTGTATTTTTTTATTGATCGTGTTTTTTATAGTGTTAAACGTTTGTATTTTAATATGAAGCATGCTGGGTAGTGAAAAGTTTTGATCATGATGTTACAAATGATAAGTTTTATGACTTTTTATTTATTTATTGGTGATGCATGTTTATACGATCGTCTTCAATGCGGTTTCGTTTTATGGTTGTATGTCTGATGTGAAAGAAAGTGAAACGAGCGAGTCTGATGTGTAAAGAGGACGGATATTAAGGGAAATCCATGGGGAATAGCAAGTATGGGTAGGGAATGTGAGAGGGAGGTAGGGAGGAAGGAAAGAGGGTTGGTCGCCCGTATAAATAAACGGGTTATTCTAACGTTCTTTTCAATTTAGCTGTGACTTATGAATACAATTTTTAAAGACAAGTTAAGAACGTTTTAAAATAATAAGTTATATTGTTAACATACTCTTATCAAAAGCCTTATTAAGCATTATATATGCATTTTTGGTTTTCCATTATGTAACCCAATTTTTTATTTAAAGATACATCGTAGCGAGTTGTTTGTGAGAACATTCTTGGGTTTCTCATATAAATCACATCCCCATATTTAAAGAAAAGCTTGAGGATTCATATATTTTTTCATTATACTATATCTCAATTTGCAACGTCGGTGAAATATTTTATTGTAATTTACATTGATCATAACATAATATTATTTTACTATAATATTTCTTACAAAGATTTATACCATTGGCAATTAAATATTCTTTAATGTATCTATAACTAAACATTAATTCAATCTTTTCCAAGAATAGATTTTAGAGCGTATGTTGGTTTTGTTTAGTTACTATACGACTTGATATAATTTTTGTTTGAAAATGTGTCGATCTATCAAAATATAATATGTTTTTATTGGGCGATATAAATATGAGTTGCACTACATTTTGACGTAAATTTAGTTCGGAAACGAGTCGGTACGATTGTAACTATAGTCTATCACAGGGCATAAGACGTCGTTGGACGTGTTTTTATGTACGTTTTGAGTTGGTATGTGTTACAGCATAAATTTTAGTTTAAAAAGAATTGGGTCAAATATAATACATATTCATTCAACGGATATAAATTCAAATACTCTACAATTTGACGTAAATTTAGTATGGAAATGAGCCGGGACGTTTGTAGCATATACTTTATCACGCCGTGTCTGTTCCCGCCGCAACGCGCGACGGATAATATACTAGTTTTATCTCATTCCTTAAAATAAGAATGAAACATGATAATTCTTTAAATATAATTCATTCCCCATATTTGGTTGGAACTCATTATTTGTTCCTGACCATTTTTTATCTCGTCTTTTGTGAGTACAAGAAATAAAAGGAAAATACAATTAAAATAATATTAATTTTAGAGGGATTACAATATTGAATGAGATATAAGACTTTTTCAAAATATGACAAATTTTTAGTTACAAATAGTTTAGATAATATATAAGGATGTTTATAAGAATCCAATGTAAATGCTTGATTTTCTAAAAGTACTTAACCAAGAGACTAAATTATGTGTATTTGTTAGCTATTGACCCATTAAAGAAATATTTGTGCATGAGATGTGCTACTTATGCCTAGGTTATAAGGATGTTAAGACAATATTTTACCATCTTCAAATACCATGTAGTGTCATGAAGTTTAGAATTCAAGTTATAAACGATGATCATGATGTCGAGGATTCGGATAAACGTGTTTGCGAAATAATAATATCTTTTCTATGTAAACTAAATTCGATAAAACAAAGTTAAACATTATTTTACCTCACTGTAGTCTGTAAATAAGATTGCAATTGAAGAAGTTGAAAAGGAAGCATACGAATCTAGGATAAGTAATAAAAAAATCAATAAATCTAGTACAAATTGATGTGATATGAATTTATCGTTACATTTGTATGACTAAAGAATATTATGGTAAGGCTATTGGACTTTTGCAAGAAGAATGTGGACGTCCTACCATGTTGATAGAAGTTGTGGAAATGTGTAAGAAAAGCAACTAATGTTGGTAGGTGTAGATTTTCAATTTGACTATGTGTAGCATATCAATTTTCACGTAAAAAGCTTTAAGCTATCGAGCAAAAAATTAACATTACTGTCGAAAAAAACCGACTCTAATGAAGCTCAGTCTTTGATCATGTAGGATGCTGAATGCGATGAGTTTATCCTAAAATATCCTAAATCTTGTTATTAATAAAAGATCAACTAGTTAAATAATAAGTCGAGTGCTAAGTGACATAATTAAAGGAACTCAAAAAACAAAAGACTCATTCTTGTAAAATTAAATATCTAAAAATTTCTTAAGTGGGAGGATCGTGTTAAGTTTGAGTGGAAAAACAAAGTAATTGTTGTTAAGAGTTTGATAGAAAAAAATAAAAAGAAAAAAAGATGACTTGAAAAAAGAATAAGAAATAGCAAGAGAGGATCAAATAGTTGTTTGAATTCGGTTGATGCATACTTGTTCAAGAATAATATATTTTTGTTCATGGTGATAAAATCTACTAACTTTTTCATGGTGATAAAATATACGAACTTGTTCATGGTGATAAAATAATACACATGCTATATCTTATGTGAATATCCTGACTTATTTAAAATAAAGGCTAGAAATACTAATAAAAGTTGCAACAATAATGTATGTCACAATATCAATGTTCTTACTTTTGCAAATTTGACCATGGAGGTGGGGTGAATCATGACCACTTGACCACCCAATTTCAAGTCAAATTGAAGTTTGATGCTCCTACTCTTTCATATGAAATCAAAAGGTAACCACATAAAAAGTAAACCTAGATGCTCATTTTTTTATAAAAAAAATATTGGATGTTGAAAGAGACCAATAAAGGGAAGGATTTTTTGTTTACTCTTTAGATTTGTTTCGGAAGTAAGACATAATAAGCTCGAGTACCTCTAGTTCATGTTAATTCTTCAAGAAACGAGTTGACTTGGGTAATAATTGCTTATATGATTTGTTTGACTGTGTAAAATGTATATAATAAGTGTTGATATGTGACACATACTAACTTAAAACAGATCAAAAAGTCTGAACGACTTCCTCAAAAACCAACATAATGTCTCGCAAACTTAGCTAATCATATTGATAAAGCCTTGCCCTTGTAACACACCCAAACACCAGTCATTATCTTCTTACTCTACCTATATGTCGTTGTTGCTCCACCATCAATCGCCTTCACTGCCGCCACTAGCACCACCTCTAATGGTCATGGTCACCGTTTTGAACTTGGCATACATCACCACCACCTTTTACTAATCCTACTATAACCACTTAATGTTCCACATCATTAAGATACAAACGGTTGTGATCTTGTCCAAGGTAAGACATCTTCAAGTATAGTTTTCTATCAGATTAACATCATTTTCATACAAAATATGAAACTAAACATTTATTTTTTATTAGTAGACGAGGAAGAACGGCAGAAGTAAATAACTGATGTGAGGTCTATGATAATGTTTAATATATTTTATATTTTTAATCGATTATATATATTATTTGAAATAAAATAAGTGAAGTCTGTAGGATTTAATTTTTTTAACGCAATTGTATTTTAATCATTTCACAAACAATTAGTGATAAATGTTGACGCCCATTCACCCTTGGGACACCCATGTTACAACCTAACAAACTATTGGCTTAAATGTGTAATTTCTCAAAAAGTTAGAAACTATTGGCTTAACTGTGTAATTTTTCAAAAAGTTAGAATTACATGTAGCCTGATAGATTTTTCATGTAAGTATTTTATAATGATTAACTCACACGCTTATTAAATTTAACTTTTAAATCCACTTGTTGACGGTGGGAGTTAACCTCTCACTCTCTTCTAGTCTTTTGAAGGGATGCTTTTTCTCAAACGCCTAGGTAGCGCTATAATTCTAAAACAAAACGGGTTGATAAGTTGATTATTATTCATGTAATCTTAATTCCCAACTTATAAGTTATAACCCGTATCATTTGTCGATGTACATGTGTACCCTGTTTTAATTTGTTAGTCGACAACTTGAACAAAATAATAATAATATAATATTCGTATAGTAAAATCCCCACCTGTTTGCTAATCAATATTTTAGGAGTACTATATAGTTAAATTATTTTTTAGAGAAGATATACAAACAAAAAAGAATCTTTGTCATTTTGGTTTACAGAACGTATGTTAATTGGAGTTTTTAGTGCGTTGTAAAAATAAATTTATATAATATTAATAAACATCATAATTAAAATGTCTATTAATTAGGTCGGAATTAAAAAATAATAATATTTATAATCAACATTTTACATATCATATGATAACGACAAATAACATATATTTGCATTAAAACCTATGAAAAGAACATCGTATGCATGAGTAGAGAAAATAATACTATCAACGTTTCCATGACCTATTGAATATGTCATGATAGATGTGTCATCAAAAAGTCTATATACATTTCACATCATATGAATATTATAATTTTATGTCATGCATGATGTGCATATGATGTTTTTGACTTTACTAATCCATGGAATAATATAATAGAACATTATGAAAATGACTTAAAAGGAGTCAATAATGGTGTTTTATACTAAAAATAAGGTATATAGTGATTTTTCTATTATAAATTTCTCTTTAGAAACTGATCCATATACATATTACGTGTTTGTTGAGAGTTTAGAGTACATGTACATTTGCACGTATCATATTTAATTGATTATATGGATATTTGATAGCAAAGTTTATTTAAAACATTTAAAGAAACAGATATACAGATTGAATGATAATACATATTGGCAAATGCAAGTATGCAACTTTATAGTTTCTATCAAAGTTTTTTGTCGAAGGATTATCTTATTAAACTGAGTTGCCGCCGATGAAAGTTGCTACCTCTAAAAAGTTGCTTCGGAAGAAGATTAAATAAAAGGTTATGATGAACACTTTGTTTATCTATCTTCGTACTTATGACATATCATTGTATTCATAGTTTGAATGTAATGATCATTTAGATAATAGTTTGAATGTAATGATCTTTTAGATAATAGGGATAGATAGCTAATTAGCTATAGTTGATATGTTGTGGATTGATTCTTCAGTTTGATTCTAATTAACATAGAAGGTTATTGTCATTGAGAAATGATACAAAACTATTATTTGGTGACATAATCTTATATTAGTTAACCTAAAGTTGGTTGCTAATGCATTCATTTCCAAAAAAAAATTCATTTGCTAGAGTTTAAGAGACTCAAATACTCAATGTAATCACATAATACATTTTTCCATGTTGATTTGAATGTGATACACAATGATTATGCAACCACCTTTTTTTATCTTTTATTACTTTCGGTTATCTTTTCCATTCTTCCAATCAAACGCTCCCTTAGTTTTCAACGATTATTGATTCTGTAATGAATGTAGTATATCGCACATTTACACCTATATAAATAAATTACATTAAATATCGTTTATTTATTTGGGCCAGAACTAAGGTTGGGTTAGCTTTCAACAATCTGTTGCTAATGTTTAGTTGGGCTCATGATGAATGCTGGCCCAAATGGATACATAAAAAACTGACAATTGGGATGGTTATTGACTTTTGTATTATTGATTTATCAATCGCAATACGTGATTATATTTGGTTTCAGTCATCATATTCACATTAGTAGTTTAATTAACACAAACTAAATAGCCGGAATATTATAAATATAAATTCCAAGTCTATTTCAATACTATAAACAAATTGAGCATACTTCTCGATTTTGTTTTGAGTTTATATTTTTAAAACTTGAGTTCGGTTTGTTTATTATTTATCAATTATTACTTTAGTTATATTGCGAGTTTTGTCAAATTAAAATAAATTTAATGGAGTTGCTATGAAAATACACGGTGATGATACAATTTAGAAATAAATAAAGTTTTTTACACAAAACGATAAAACTAAAACCTCATTGGTCTTTTTTAACAATTGGAGTAAACTTCGTTACATTTTCATGTAATAGATCTTTCTTATTAAAATAATCCAACTAGTATCTATAACCTATAATAAAAAAAGTTTTCTTAAGACACATGTCATCATTCTAGCATATCAAATGACACGTGTTATTATTTTAGCATATCAAAAAAATTGTTTATCGCTTCTCTCTCATAATAGATACAAAAATTATAAAAATAATTAATTTGACTGTCCATTTAACTAAAATATGTTTAAAAATATATTTATATTTGTGTTTTTTTTCTCTCTCATATTAAATTATAATTATTGTAAATAAGTAAACTAAACTATTAAACGTTTACAATATAAATGTAGTTATTTTAATAATTTATAAATACATATTAAATATAGAGTAATAATTTTAATTCATTATGTGTTATAATTTTTCAATATTCATTATATTTTTATTTCATCAATGGATATAAAAATTTAAAAAATAAAATATTCATAAAACTAATTATATTAATATGTTTTATTTATTTCACCCATGTAATACATGGACTCTAAACTAGTCTATAAATAAAAAAGTTTTATTAATACACATATCATTATTCTAGCATTTCAAATGATATGTGTCATCATTCTAGCATATTAAAAAATAATTTTCTCGCATCTCTCTCATAATAAAATCAAATAATTTGACTTTCTTTTTTAACTAAAATATCTTAAAATAAATATATCTATATTTATGATTCTTGTCTCTCTCATATTAAATGATAATTATTGTAAATAAGTAAACTAAACAATTAAACATCTAAAACATAAATATAGTTATTTTAATAATTTATTAATACATATTAATATAGACTAATAATTTTTAATTCATTATGTATTGTAGCTTTTAAATATTCATTATATTTTTATTTCACCAATACATACTAACATATCGAAAATAAAATATTCATAAAACTAATGATTTTAATATGTTTTATTTATTCCACTCATGTAATACATGGACTCTAACCTAGTAACATTATAAAATAGCCGTTGAAGATTTCATTCGTACGGATTATATTAATATATGTTACACTCGGTTACAAACCCGTGTGCTACACAAGTTTGAAATAAAAATATTTATATAATAGATTATATATATGTATAATCTAATATATGTTATAGATAACATATCAATGAACTTTTTATATATAATATACATGTTTAATTTATAAACAATATTATAAAAAAAGTTTTTTTTTATTCTATGAATAAACCTCTTTATATACGTATTTTAAAATTTAGTTTATAATTAGCTCCAAATTAAATTATATTTTAATAAAATTAAGTCTCGCTAAATATTTAATGAAACCTTATTTATAATTAGAAATAAATTATAATTAAAATTGAATTAAATTAACATTTATTAAGCAAACTTTTTTACATCAAATTTTTTATCAAAAATTATAAATTTACTGTATTGAGGACATGTGCACAATTCTAGATAAAGACTAGGTGGAAATGATATGTACATGTTAAAAAATAATAATATAATAATTTGACTAATAGTTATTTTGTTTTTTTTAAGTATAGATTAATACAAATTGTTAATCAAATGGGGGTAGCCTCTAAGTTGTCTGAGCTGTTGTACACTTCCTCTTATAAGTTTTAATTAATAAGATTGCTAATAATTGATATCATAAACTTTTATTTACAGTGAACTTTTTGTTTTTTAACCATAAAAGCTTATTTACTTTCATTTTGGGCATAAAATTATAATTAACATTTGTTTTCTCTTTTTAATATCTTATGTTTTTGCATTTTTGTTTAAAATTGTGTTTATCATTGCGTGATGTCTATTCGGGTTTTTTTACACATCTTTACAACGCAATATGCTTTTGGGTTTTACGACTGAGTGATGTTAACTTTACGACAAAGTACGCTTTAGGTTTTACAACATATTGATGGTTGTTTTGACGTGTTTTATATTTACGTTTCAATATTCATGATTATGTCGCCATTGACGGCTCGAGTTCAAGGCTGATTTTTGTGGTTTTTTTTTTGTTTTGGTTTCTTTTCCTGTTGTTTTTTGTTTTTAAAAAGGTAAGCATTATTGTGACTTGGGTTTGTAATTGAGCTTCTTGATGACTTAAGATTTTCATAGGAATGATGCGATGTGCTTTTGTTTCCACGTTTTGACATTACCGTGGTGGAATTTCCGTTGCAACACGCGGAAGAATATCTAGTATGTATATTATTTTTGGTTATTTTTATCAAAAAAAATTATATTAACTATTATATAAACATATTAAGTTTATTAAATAAAAAATATATGAACAATAGGTTTTATAACTAGGTTCGACATGAGATTTTAATTAACAATCTCGAGTAGTTTACAAGTAGCTTGGCTTGTTTATATGTTTCGCCCATTATGTTATTCGTTAACTAGGTGTTAAACTCGGTCAAAATCTGTGCTTCGCTAGTAATCTTGGCTATGTTGGAAGCTATGAGGACATGATTTTTGTGAGAGATCAGAAAATTGAAGATCAAGATACTAATAGACTATGGTGTGAATTATACTTATAGTTTTTAAACATAAACTTTTTATGTTTGTATATTGTAACTCTTATGGAGCTCTTATAAAGTAGATTGTGCATTTACAAAAAACTATTTGTCGTTCTTGATTTTGTAAATGTGACACATCTTCTTATTTTCGAGGTGGGAGTTACATAGATTGATACAAAGGTTGTAAAGACGTCAGACAAACTATATTGTCAAGTACCAAAACATATCAAATTAGAGGTTTCATATGAGATTCGATTATGAACGTATTGGTTTACTAGGAAACCTATAGACTGATGCATGGGCATTTAATCCTAGTGATTTCAAAAATCCATTGTCATGATAAGAAGCTAATTAAGGGTAATTAAAACAGACGTTCGACTATGTCAGACTAAGAAGAAAAGAATGAACGGTAATCACACCGGTAGGGCTATAAATGAACCGAAGAGAATGAGTGGTAATCACACCGGTAGGGCTATAAATGAACCGAAGAGAATGAGCGGTAATCACACTGGTAGGGCTATAAATGAATAGAACGAATACGAACAAGGTTTTATTTGTGTTCGTTCATTAAATAAATGATTTTTTTAAGATCTATTCGCTACACTTCAAAATGAGATTTTTTTGTTTTTGTTCATTAATTAAGAAAATAAACATATTCATTAATTGTTCATAAACAAATTCCAAATGTAAGTGAACAGAAAATAATACAAACAAAAGTTCACGAACATACGCAAAAACAAACGAAAGTTCATGAAAACAAACGAAAGTTCATGAAAACAAACGATCAAATATTAGTTTTAAAATAAAATCAACATTTTTCATCGCATACATTATGTAAAATCCACAAAAAAATAGATTTATCAAGTACATAAATTAATTATCCAAATAAAGTTGACTTAAATATCATATATATAATTAACATAAAAATAAAGATAATTGTCAAACTATAACACAAACTAAAACGGAAATGATTAAATGGGGGATGTTGACAAGACGTACATTGAATAATTTGGGTTTTTGTTTTTTAAAAACATATAATGAAAGAATACAAAAATACACAAACAAACGAACATAAAAAACACATTATCAAACATTCATAAACATATTGTTAGATTCTTTATGCCCAAGACACATAGTATTGATGTGGTTAGTAGCTATGATGCAAGTCGGGTCATACCCAATAACAAGCTTAGCAAACACCAAATAATATTTAATTGATGATATGATCATACAATTAAATAAATACACCAATTTAGAAAATGGGTTTTCTAAATAAGTTGCATATGAGATTGAACAGTTTATAAGGATATTTTGTTCATAAATATTGTTTGTAATGTTATTTAAGTTAGTTAAATAACATCAAATAATAGGAGTGTGTGTATAAGTTATATAATTAAAAGGGTAATTACATAACTTATTCTAATTACTAGTTAAAAATTGGATTTTTTTTGTTTTTGGGGGGAAACCCCATCTCATGAGAAATTTCGGCCGCCCCTAAGGGTTTGGCCCCTTTTTGGTTTTCATTTGAGATGTCTTGAAACAAATACACACACTCTCCATCTAGCTCTCTCTCTCTCTCACATGCAAGATCCTCAAGAGCTTTTCTCCTTCTCCAGTATTGAAGAAATAGAAGCTGAAAATCGTTTTCAGCAGCTCTAAGAAAATAGAAACTGAAAATCATTTTCAGCAGCTCTCTTTGTGAGATTTTGGTGTTAAAACCTAGCAAGATAGGTGCTTGCTTGATGCTTGTGGGTATGGATGCTTGAGGACACCTCTCCTTGGTGTTTTGGTCATTCAAGAAGCTCATATTCTTCCTCCTTCATCACGTTTTTCAGCAGCATATAAAAGGTAGTTTGTATGTCTTATTTTGGTTGTTATTTGTTGTTGGTAGCTAGTTCACACACATATAAATGATCCTATTGTTCTTGGGTTTGTTGTTGTTATGAAATGAACCTTATTTTTCAGATTAAAAATGAACATACTAAGGTTTTATTCCGCTGCATTTTCATAGTTTAAATGGTTAAACTAGTTTGATTTGGTCCAACAAAACCCAACATTGGCATCTAGAGCCGGATATGTGGATGAATAGTTTCATTTGTCCTTGTGTAATTGGTTTTATGGGGCTTTAACAACCTTATAGGGGCCTTTTGTGTTGATGTTATAAATCCCCAACCTTTCAAGATTATATCTAACATGCTTGTGATTAAACCTTAAAAAATAGATATCAAATGGTTGATTGTGTTTTTTGGACAAAACACCCTGAATTCTTGGTTTATGTTGGCTGAAAATTAGGGTCATATGGGGATTTATTTGGTTCTTGAATGTTTCATATGATGTTTCATATTGGTGCATAACCTTCCCTTGACCTTGTGTTGATTTGGTTTTGAATGGATGTTTGTTTTGGTTGATTTCATTCATAATGGATTGTAATATTATTCTTTTGTGTTTGTATTTGGATGTAATTTATTTATTCATTCAATGGAAATGTAATAGATAGATTAAGTGTGCTTTATTTTATTAGAAAATTTGTATTAGGATATAAATTTTGTAAAAGAAGATGCACAAGACGGAAGAACAAAAGGAAGACACAAGAGAAGGACTTGAATCATTTGGATGCACGTTCAAGTGGGGGTCTTTGGAGATCTCATCTTTTGTGTTGTGTTCAACCCTTAGGAATGACCAAATGACAACACTTGTGATGGCAAAAAAGTGTTGTCAACATAGTGGCTATGGTTATGCACATGTGGTTGTTTTATATATGCTTGTTTGATTATTCATTTTCTGTTGATTGTTTGATATGTGGGTATACTTAACAATCTAAATAAATTATCATAACAAGCTGCATTTTTGGTTCCTAATCATTAAGTGATTATTAAAAGGTTATTAAAAGGATTAATGATTTCAAAATAAAAGAGAACCATAGGGTACCATGTATTTGAAAGCATGCGAATACAAGGTACATAGTGTTTTCATAACTAGAATTAATGGAAACTTAAATCCCTTTGGAAACAAGTTTAACACCATCCTTTTACACGACACTCGAATCACTTGAGAACTACTTGTGGGATAAAGGTCACCTAACCACTTTTAGGAAACTTGTGTGTTTGAGGTGGGCTTAACATACTTGTGGGATAAAGGTCACCTAACCACTTGTATGTGTAAATTCACATGTGTGTGTAAGTAGGACGACTTGAATTGGAAACAATGTGCATAGGGTCAGCAAAGAATGGCATACAATGGTGTTGATGGGATTTTACATTCCGACTAAACATAAGATGTTTAACCGATCCCATAAAGCTAGAAGTTGCAATAGGTTGCAATTGTCAAAT
>BJCM01255853.1:0-12500 GCA_018326385.1 Flaveria bidentis
GGGCTTGAGAACAATGCACTCATGCTCAGTAAAGAGCATGTTATGACTCTGATCACAAAATTAGGATACACTCAAAAGATTGTACCCAAGCTCCTTGACAAAGTTTACCTTTTCAATACTGAGCTTACCATTTGTGACCTTGCCCCTTCCAGAAATGTAACCACCTTCATCTCCTCCAAAATAAACTAGCCTTCCATCAATCCTTTCACAGTTCTGGAGTAGTGACCTATTGCCTATCATGTGCCTGGAACAGCCACTGCCAATGATCCAGATATTTTTGTTTGTCTTGAGTTGTTCCTGCACAAAGAAAATGATTAGGTATATTTGGAAACCCAAGCCTTACTTGTCTCGGGCTCAATAAAGGAAGTAGAAGATAATTCAATAGTAATAGATCTTATAGTTGTGCTTTGAGGACCTTGAGTTGTTGTTAATGGAAAACTTTCAGTCACTTGGTCTTTTTTAGACTTCCACACCACCTTTGGAAGTTTGGACTTGACCTTCAACACTTCCGAAACTTTTGAGACATTGGAAGTTTTGATGCATGGACCTTCGGAAGATTCTATAGACACTGCAACAGACTTCAGTGCTTCGGAAGTATTCCTTCCATCCGAGACCAAATTTTCTTCCGAAGTAAAATTTCCACTTGCCTTCTTCTTTGTTTTGGAGCATCCGAAGGAAACAGATTTTCCTTCCGAAGCTGGAATCTTTTTGGAACCCTTAGAAGTCCTTTTCTTGGTCATATGAAGAGTACCTCTTGGATTGTATGGACAATCCTTAGCAAGACGAGAAGTACTTTCACACATGACACATTCTATTTTCTTCTTCCCAAGAGCTTTCTGCTGAGAACAAGACTGATCTTGATCACATCCCTTCTCCACCTTCATCTTTGCAGATGCTAAGACAGTCCTTTTAGGCTGAGAACTGTTCTTGGAGCTGGATGGTCTAGGCTATGTAGCAGTGGTACACAACAGATCAACCTTCTTCTTGGTATTGAGATGATTTGAACATGAACCAGAACTCTTAGCAGAAGAGTTTAGGTTGATGTCTTCAGTCTTTACTACTTCAAACCCTACAGAGATAAAAACTTGTTTCTGCTCTAAGTCAAAAGTAGCCTTGATCTCTTGAGTCTTCCTAGCTTTTCTTTTTCTCCTTCTAATCAAGTTCTTTCTTATTGACTTGTTCATCATAGTCTTCTTCTTCTCCTTAGAAGGATAGTGACCCTTCTTAGAATCCTCCTTTTCACTCTTCTCAGAGAGATTCTTCACTATCACTTCTTCATCCTCTTCACTCAAAGGATCTATGAGAGGAAGCTCATCTTCACAAGTTCCACACCTAGGTTATCTTACAGACAAGATTGTGTGTGGAGGAGCTATCTCATTTGATCCTAGTCCCTGCTTGTTTTGACAGCACACTTTGTTGTGCAGGGATGAGGATATCATGTTCTTGAAGGTCTCTTCTTCAAGAACACACTTTTCTGCCATGGCTTTGCTGATCACAAGCTCAGCGTGGCACTCAGTTAGCTTAGTTATGAGATCCTTGATCTCAGTCCTAAAGTTTGTATGCTCATGTTTTAGAACTGAAATGGTTTTCTCTAAGTCCTTTATCTTCAGTTTATAATCATTTTTAGACTTTCTAAAATCAGCTTTTAAGATGTTTAAGTATTCAAGGTCCGATCTCCTTTCTAAGTGGTAGGACCTGTATCTGTTTTCTTTTGCAATGCATTCAAGGGTACAATGATGTTCCAATACCTTGGCTTCATCATGATCTGCCATCAGTGCTTGTTTGGAGAAGCATCTTCCACCTTAAAGCTCTAGTCAAAGCCTCCTTTTTCAACAGCAACTGCAGCTTACTGCTTTGGCTTCTCATTCTGGGTAGCTTTATCAATGTAGTTTGGTATGGACTGTCCTTGGCAACCATTTATTCTTAGTGCCTTACACTCCCTGGCAAAGTAGCCCATCAGGTTACAGTTGTAACATTTAACTTTACTTTTGTCCAGTCCAAATTTTCCACTGGCTGCATTGCTGGGGAACTTCCTTCCAGTCCGCTTGTAGAACTTCTTAGCTCTTTAAGTGAGAAGAACCATCTGCTGGACTATCTCCATGTACACCAGATCACCTGGATGGATACAATCCAGGTCTTCAAGGGTGAAAAGAAAGCTGCTATAGCTTTCATCAGAGGACAAAAAGGCTTGAGAAGAACTTGTCTCTAGGAATGGGCTTCCTTGAGTGTAGTTCTCCTTTGGGTCTCAGGGAAGGTGATGAAAGGACCCTTTTGTGAGTTGTTATGGTAGCATATGAGATAATGTTGGGGTTCTATGCTATCCCTTTCAACCACATGAAGGGCTGAACCTATTTGATTGTAGGAGTTGCCAATTGAACCTTTCATGTTCATCTCCATCTGGTAACCACTGAGAATCCCATACAACTCTGTTAGAGTGAGAGTTTTTAGATTCTCAGTTCTCTTGATAACCACATAGTAGTGTGTCCATTGCCTAGGAAGTAAGAAGATGAACTTCCTTACAATGTCTCTGTTTTCAAAAGCAACTCCTACATCCATTAGGGTATCCACTATCTCAACATACCTGAAGTATTGTTGAGTCATGGTTTCACTAACTTTAAAGGTGAAATTTTCAAACTGCTACTTCAGGAGATCCTTCTTGTTCTCCTTAGCTTCAGAGGAACCCTCATACATCAGTTTCAATGCATCCCACAACTGCTTAGTTGTTTTGCATTTCTTGAAACCTCTATACATAGAGTTTGGAATAGTAGTTTGAAGGGTTATCATGGCCTTCTGGTCAATCTCTACTATATTTTTATCTTCATCTGAGTAGTCAGCCACAGCCTTGGGGATCATACCACCATCAGTAGCAGAAGAGGTGCTTGGTATGTAAGGTCCATTTTCAATAGACTCCCACATTCTTGAGTCTAGAGACCTGATTAAACCTTCCATTCTTTGGCACCAGGTGTCAAAGTCATCAAGAGTGATCAGTGGGGACTTTTTCATGGTTCTAGTTTTCATATCAGATTTGGAAATGGTTGCTATTTGATAAGTTAAGTATTTGTGTGTATGAAGGACCTTAAGATGGTGAGATCTTATATCAAGAGCCTGGAATGCTCTGATACCAAATGCAGGACCGTTGAAGGGTATGAAAATACAACACAACAATACAAAGAGGAGAGTTGCTTAAGAACACTCAACTAATTAAATAGTGAAACTGGTTAACCTTTAGTAATGATACTAAGAACACAAGTAAATATGAGATAGAACAAGATAGCAAAATACACAAGGAGATGGTTTTCAAGATTGTAGTATATTGCCTTCTCAAGTTCTTTTACAAATGTTACAAAGCATATCTATAAAGTTACAAGTACTTGAGATACACATACTACATCCTACAGTTGGCCATACTTTGAAGGCCAGCTGGATACAATTGACTAGACACAAACAAAATCAATTGTAGAGTCAAAAGGCTGATTGCCTTTTGACTAGTGACTATGACATGCCATAGCTCAAATCCTAATATATTACAAAAGGATAAAGTATATGAAGTAGAAAGTTTCAGAATCAAGACCTCAATGTACAATTACTAAAAGCATGGACCTTTTCACCAACTTATGAAAGTTGGCGACTTTACAGAGTTGCAGTGGAAAGGTGTCCAGCTTTATGAAAATGTACATATGATAAAGCATGTCTTTAAAAGTCTGCAGAAGAAATCTGTCTTCAAGTGTAAGCTTCGGAAGACTTTGTCTCTGAAGCTTCGGAAGACTTCATCTTTGGCTTCGGAAGATTTCACACTTAGAAATTTCTGATGCTGGTGTGAAACTTCCGAAGCATTCTTCTTCAGTACCCATATGCATGCATGCAGGAGAGACTTTGGGTGTTTGGGTTGCATCAGCCTCTACATATGATCTTTACATACACGTATGAGCTATTGCTAATCTTGAAGCTAGAGGGATGAAGAAAGTGCTTTGGCAACATAATCCTACGGGAATTTATTGATTCGTGAAAAGAAATAAGCTACCAAAAACTCAATAATTCAGAATTGGCTATTAACTGTCGAATTCTGCCAAGTGAAGAATTCATCTGTCGATCAAAATATGTTGAATGACTGCCGACCAATATATGTTGAACCACTAGCAATAAACACTTAACTAATGTGTTGATGTTCAAATGTTGCTTATTAGCACTGAACTTCGTTTGTTGGTGATAAGCTATAATACAAGACAATACTTTCTGTACCGATGGCTACTATGTTCTGGCTTTTGGAGACAATATAGTACTGAAGCTACCTAATTTTAATGAGTTGATTGTTTGTCTTATTGTACATTGTGAACATAAAATAATTTATTTCTTATTGTTTATTTTTTATAGTATAAAACCTTCATACTTGTATAGTAAAGGTAACTTTGTTTTAGTCACTTGTGTATTTGCTGATTATAACACTTTGTACTCAATTTTGATTAATCAAGTGAATACTTTAAAAGAAAAACTTATCTACTTATCTTTACTCAAATTGTTCATGTTTGTCAATAAGTAGTGAACTTAGATTCCACATTTGTTAATCACTAATCATATATAAAGTTCTTGTTAATCCATAACCCCGATCAAAAGAAATGAGCAGACCTAATCAGTTGTTTGACCATTACCCAAATACTGTCGAAACCACTAGATGTTTGGGATCTAGAAAAATCAATCTGGATATGATCAAGCTGGAAAACAATTTGGATATGATGAAGGACTTAGAAAAATCAATCTTCTTAAAAAAATTAAAAGAAAAATAATCAAGCTAAAAAGAAAAAGATAATAGAGCTACAAAAAAATTGTTCATAACTAAAAGATTAACTATTAACAAATAGGGGTATGACTTGAAAGATGAGAGATTCTTTATTGATAAAAAGAATAAGTCTTAGTCGTTCTTTTTTACTGAGCTAGAAGTTTTGTATCTCAACCTGAAGATTTAAAAAAGATGTTCACTTTCATCTTAGAGTCTGAAGGCATGAAAGACAATTACAAATCTATGTTGCCATTCTGAGGATAAAGGTTGAAAACAAGGTTGAACAAGGTGGAGACATAGAATAAGAACATATTCTACATGTGACTCCTTTGAGCAATCATGACCTAACCACTAACCACACATTGGAGCAACAATTTCTTCGTCAATAACTTCTTTCTAACATATGATGGTGTTGCAAAATTGAAGTCAACGAGTATAACCTCTATATATTATCTTAGCACAACATGAAGTACATGGTAAATCTGCCAATTGAAAACCCCTTAAGAGATAAAAGAGGATACACATATGAGCTATTGCTAATCTTGAAGCTAGAGGGATGAAGATAGTGCTTTGGCAACATCATCCTAGGAGAATTTATTGATTCGTGAAGAGGATTAAGCTACCAAAAACTAAAGAATTCAGAATTGGCTATTAACTGCCGAATTCTGCCAAGTGAAGAATTCATATGTCGATCAACATATGTTGAATGACTACCGACCAACATATGTTGAACCACTAGCAGTCAACACTTAACTAATGTGTTGTTGCTCAAATGTTGCTTATTAGCACTGAACTCCATTTGTTGGTGATAAGCTATAATATAAGACAATACTTTCTGTATCGATGGCTACTATGTTCTGGCTTTTAGAGACAATATAGTACTGAAGCTGCCTAATTTTAATTAGTTGCTTGTTTGCCTTATTGTACATTGTGAACATAAAATAGTTTTTTTCTTATTGTTTATTTTTTATAGTATAAAACTCTCATACTTGTATAGTAAAGGTAACTTTATTTGAGTCACTTGTGTATTTGCTTATTGTAACTCTTTGTACTCAATTTTGATTAATCAAGTGAATACTTTAAAAGAAAAACTTATCTACTAACCTTTACTCAAATTGTTCATGTTTGTCAATGAGTAGTGAACTTAGATTCCACGGTTAACCACTAATCATATATAAAATTCATGTTAGTCCATAACCCCGATCAAAAGAAATGAGTAGACTTAATCCGATTGACGATTACCCAAATACTGTCGAAACCACGAGATGTTTGGGATAATTTTGTGATGAAGTACATAGTAGATTTTATTTCACGTTTAATGATTGCTAAGGTGGCTGGGGGAATGTTGAAACAAGTATCGCCTACAAATAAAAAGGAATAATCGGTTGAATTTTATTATGGGAAGTGAATCCCAAGTAAAAGAATTACACGACAGTTGCAAAAGAAGTCCTTGCTATCGTAAAATGTGTTCTAAATTTTTTAAATGATATAATAAAAAACGAATTTATTATAAATATGATTGTCATGAAGCTAAATATGTTTATAATGATTTTAAGCATAATGTTTTAAAACAAATGTTTGCTAGATGTCAAGCAAATTTAGCTCTGTTTAATTTTATAATTATACATAACAAAGAAATTCGAACTAGTCTTTCTTACCTGGGAATATTTAAATTTTGATTGAGAATAAAATTAAAGTGTAAACGTCCGATTGGGAAATCATATGCCATATTGGCAGACAAAATGTTTATTCGGTAACTAAATATAAGATTAGGAAGAATAAAAATCTATACTTATTAATAAAACAATATCTTCAGTGTCACGTGTCGTTTTCTTAGGCATTCATTATTATAATTTCCCGCCTAAAAATGTATCTATACTTATTATTACTAATAATTAATTTAAATAAAATTAACTATTACTATAATTACAATGTGAGTTTTTTTTCCTTAAATAGTATATAGAATATTTATTAATAAGTGTTTAAGGAAGTGCTTTATTTTTCTCAGTATAATGTTATTAATTAAATTTAACTAACTTTAAAATAATATTATTTAAAAATAGTCAAGTACAAAGGTTAATAAAATTATAAAACCATTTGGTTTATATATCGTAATTAAGAACATAAAGTTTTTTAAAATATTTTGGTTTATTTTAATTTACTCAGACTTAATTTTAAATCGTATTTTCACATATAAAAGTTTGAATATTTTCACTATAATTTTGTTTCCATTTTACACAAAAGTAGGCACATTTGGGGTTTTTATTCTTTTTACAATATGTATTTTTTGAAAATATTTTTATGTAGCTTATACGATATAATAAGAAAAGTAATTTTAACAAAAAATGCATTCTTTAAAAATGTTTTATATAAATATGATGACGAAACAAAAAAAGTTAATGGTTTATTTTATTTTATATTACGAATTATAAATGTAATCCTTAATTACCGATGACATGTATGTTGTTAACAGACTTCCAACAACAATTAAGGGAGAAACAAGTCACACTGTCTCGTGACCCACTCAAAACTGACTCGCTAAAAAATCTAATAAAGCTTAGCTTAAACAAGCTCGAACTCATTTTACGATTCATTTAATAAATGTTTTTAGCCCGAGCTTTATATGTCAAGATCAAGCTGGCTCGCAAGGCGAAACTAGCGTTGTATGTATATGATGTTTACTTTTATCTTTTATGTATATACTTATATAAAATTTTATTCTGTATATAAATTTATACTTAATAAAATTATCTAATATATATCATTATTAAAAAAATACATAAACCATATAGTTTCATAAATAAGATTTTTTCTATATAAGAATAAGTATTCTATAAATACATGTTAAAAAGTTCTAATTAACGAGTATTAATATTTTTGTACTAGAAATGTTATTGAAAAGGAAAATCTTCAAAAAACAAGTATAAAATATTTTTGAAAATCATAAGAGATGCTAAATTGGTTTTTTTTATTGAAACTTTATCCTTTTAATTTTACTTAAATAACATTAGTAAAAACAGAAATATTTTTATCCAATCATATTATGAATAAGAAAATTTAACTATTCAATTAAAAGAGTATTTTGGTAAATAAGTTTTAAAACACTCATTTTGTTAAATAAACTTTTGACCAATCCTAATTCTAAAAAACTCATTACAAAGGATATTGTGATAATTTCAAAATAAAACCTTAAAAAAGAATGCAAGTTATAGTTGATTGTTTTTCTAACAAAAAACAAATTGACTCTATCCCAACAAAAATAATATAATGAGTTTTTACAGCTTGTATTATATTAAAATTGTGAATTGAAACATGTTAGATTCTTGCTTATTGAAACAAGTAACTAAAGTTTCCTAATTAACTCCTCCTATGGAAAGAAGAAGAAACCCCATATGAGTCTCCTATTCCGAAACGATTTTATATATATTATCTAATCAAGGGTCTTAAATAATCAATTTAAGGTTTCGTTTTCCCCAAATCATGATATCGATTTTCAAATGGAAAGATGAACCATTTCATATCCTTTTTAATTTACAAGCATATCATGGTTTCGATTGACCCCAAATCACATTATGTTTAAGGTTTAACTCATCGATCCTTTTACGCCTTCATTAATCTATTTTTTAGTATCATTAACATCCTAATTTTTAAGTCACAACTACTCATGTGCAAAGTTTTAATTCAACGCTTATATATACAAATTTTGATTGCAAATTTGATTTTGATTTAAAGTTCAACAGTAGTAGTGGTCCGTACATTTAATGATTTTATTTTGATTTCGATATAAACTTTAGGGTATTTTGGTTTTTAACTTCAATTTGACTATTTTTTTGTTTTTGTTTATGAAAGCATGAAACTTTAATTTAGTTTTAATTGATGTAAGTATGAAATTGATTTATATTTTTGTTTAAAAAAAGATAAAATTGCATAAATGGTCCATGTGGTTTAATCGAATTTCATGTTTAAACCCCAAACTTTAAAAATCATAAATATAGTCCAAAATATTTTGTATTCATTGCATTTTGGTCCTTAACACTGATTCAAGCTCTATATTACATTATCTCAAATTACAAGTAGACATGAGTTAAAATTATTAATATTAGACAATGATGATAAAAAAATTGTAAGGTTTCATTTAAGGCTGATGCAACCCAAAACATCAAAGTCTCTTATGCATGCATGCACAAATAACTGAAGTAGAATACTTCGACAGTTTCACACTCTTCTTTAGATTACATTCTAAGTGTGAAATATTCCGAAGCCAATACCAATATCTTCCAAAGTCAAACATAAAGTCTTCTGAAGCTTCAAAGACAAAGTCTTCCGAAGCCAACTCTTGAAGACAGATTTCTTCCGAAAACTTTTGAACACATGCTATTATCTAATGTACCTTTATCATAAAGTTGGACCACCTTTTCGTTGCAACTTTGATTAGACACCAACTTTACATGAGTTAGTGAAAGGTCCATGCTTTTGGTAGCAGTACATTAAGGTCTTGAGCTTGTACTTTCTACTTTATGTACTTTTATCATTTTTGTAATATATTAGGATGTGAGCTATGACATGTCATAGTCACTAGACGAAAGGCAATTTGCCTTTTGACTCTACATTGATTTTGTTGTTGTCTAGATCATGTATCTAGCTGACCTTCAAAGTATGGCCAGCTTTAGGATGTAGTATAAGTATCTCTGGTCCTTGTATCGTATTGTCATTGCTTTGTAAAAACTTCTAAGGAACTAGAGAGAAATATACATAATCCTTGAAAAACAAATACTTGTGTTATTCTGTTCTTGTTCTGTCTCTTTATTACTTGTATTTTTTAGCTATCATAAAAACTAGTTTTCTAGTTCCTCATTTGATATGTTAAGTGTTGTTGGAAACTCTCTACTTGTGTAGTTGTGTTGTAAAAGTGCATTGCACCCTTCTAACCATCCTGCATTTTGTATTAGAGCTTTCTACGCTCTTGATATAAGATCTCACCATCTTAAGATCCCTCACACACACAAAATACTTAACATCTCAAATGGTAGCTATCTCTAAATATAACATGGAAATTAGAACCATGACAAAGTCTCCACTAATCACTCCTGAAGACTTTGATATTTGGTGTCAAAGAATGGAAGGCTTTATCAAGTCTCAAGACTCCAGGATGTGGGACTATATTGTTGAAGGACCATACATACCAAGCACCTAATCTGCTACTAGTGGTGGTATGGTTCCAAAGGTTGTGGCTGATTTCTCTGATAAAGAAATGAAGAGAATAGAGATTGATCCAAAAGCCATGACAGCCCTTCAAACTGCTCTTCCAAACATCATCTATAGAGGCTTCAAGAAGTGCAACACTACAAAGCAACTATTGGAAGCATTGAAGCTTATGTATGAGGGCTCAACTGAAGCCAAGGATAACAAGAAAGATCTCCTCAAGTAGCAAATTGAAAACTTCACCTTTAAAGTAGGTGAAACCATGACTCAACAATTCTTTAGGTATGTTGAGATTGTGGATACTCTAGTGGATGTTGGAGTAACACTTGAGAATAGGGACATTGTAAGGAAGTTTATGTCCTCTCTTCTTAGAAATTGGACATATTATTGTGTTGTTATCAAGAGTACTAACAACCTTAAGACTCTTACTTTGACAAAGTTGTATGGTATTCTCAGTGGATACAAGATGGAGATGAACATGCAAAATTCATCTGGTAACTCTAGGAATCAAATGGATTCAGCCCTTCACGTGATTGAAAGAATGGCTCTAAGAGGAGTTAAGAAGAGCATTCTAAGAAGGGTCATAATCCCTCTGAGGAGAGTAAAGCTTTTGGGATGACCAAGTCCAAAAGGAAGAACTTGATCAGAAAGAGCAAAACAAAATGAAGGAAGGCTTAGGAGATCAAGGCCACCTTCAGCTCTACACAGAAACAAGTTCATGTTTCTGCAGGATTTGAAGTGGTTAAATTGAGGACACAAACTTGAACTCCAACAACAAAAGTTCTAGTTCATGTGAATCCAAGGATCGCAATAAGGAATTATCAGTGTTATAGGAAATCAAGTTAATGCTTACGAAATCAACATTAACCTTGTTCAATTGTTTGATTAATGAATAATGGTAATGAAGAAAACAATAATACGACCACAATTAATAATCAAACAAGATTTGATTAAAATGTATTAAAATTGTTCAATGATTACAAATGAATAATCAAAGAGGGACGGCTGCTAGAGTTTATATTTGTGTGAATTGATGTGTTGTTTTTGCGTTGATCGTCTAATGTTAGTCACCGCCTATTGTCTTTGTCTCGTGTGTGTATTTTGATGTGAAACCTAGGACCCATATTTATAGGCACATGTGTTTCAGTTAAGGAAACACCAGATCTCTTGGGATTTACACAACAGTCTTGTTATCGTGTTGACTTGTTGACTTGTAACACTTGTATATTTAAATACAAGTGTTTGGACTCCGCATGTACATAGTCTTCCATAGATGTTTGTTCTTCCATAGGAATCTTGTTCTTCCGAAGGTACTTTGTTCTCTTTCGAAGCTATCTTGTTCTTCCGAACATACTTTGTTCTTCTGAAGCTATCTTGTTCTTCCGAAGATACTTTGTTCTTCCGAAGCCATCTTGTTCTTCCAAAGGTATCTTCACTTCCAGCCTCAGAGCTGGTTGTTCATCCACATAAGATCTTTGGATATATTTTACTTGTAAGAAACATATCTATGGAAGAACAAAGTGTTTATGCATATATCAAAATAAGAATTATAATCATTCATTACAAGATTTGATTAAAGTTCTAAGCCTATACAAAATGATCTAGATCTATTGTTCCTAGATCTAACAATACTCCCCCTTAGGCTTAGACACTTCTAATCAGGTCTTCAAAACTGAAAGCTCCTTTATTCTTGACACCATCTTCTTGTTGAAGTATGACACTGCATCCATTTGATCATCATACTTGTACTTGATCTCCATTCTATATATTTTTTATAGTGTCTCAAAGTTCAGTCCCAAAATATGTTCTTCTGTTGTGAGAGTTTCCACAACGATTTGATTATTGACAATTTCAAGCTCATCTTCTTCTGAGACTCTTAGATCTGATACTTCTTCAATATTAACTTCTATCAAAAGCCCAGCATTATACCTTCTTCTCTTCTATGCTTTTGCATGTAGTTTATCCACCACTTGTATCATATGAATATATAAGCATAAATCATTATGTGCTCTTTCATCACACAGCTTTGGGAAAATTTTGTCATGTAAGTATGATATGTAGCTTGGGTGGAGCAGTTTGATCTCTACTGGGTCAAAGATTCTTATCTTGTCACCTTTCTTCCCATCAGCATTCCTCAGTAGCACCATTTCTTTTGTTTTCTCAATATATCCCCACTCAGTTATGGGAATAGTTTATTGATTACCTGCTATGACTTTGTTGGCTGTTGTTTTCCCGTTAGTATAGCCAACCCTCTTTAAGAACTCATCATCTACTAATGTAGAGGAGTTGGATTTTGATATTTTCATCCTTTATGACCTTCTTCTGTGCTCATCATCCTCTCTTTTAGATTCTTTCAACACATCATCTCTGAATTTTGTCTTTAACTTTCCCACCAACACAGAGAAGTCTCTTCCTCTTGGGTGAATTGGATAGTTAGAGATATCAGTTCTTGGGGAATGTTGGCGTGGGGCTCTGCTACATGCGCAAACATAGGCATGTCTTCTCTTTCATACCTTCCACTTAT